>VYZS01082661.1:0-10777 GCA_013400695.1 Neodrepanis coruscans | reverse complement strand
AATAACTACAATAAATTAAGTACATTAGCATATATCACTATAAAACTACAATAATATACGTAAGTATATAATAAATAAAATAGTATCCAAGATATATAATAAATGAGATGTTACTATCAATATATAATAATAAATAGAAATTAGAACCATTATTATCTAAAATAACTACAATAAATTAGATATATTAGCATATAACACTATAAAACTACAATAATAATTATATATTAATTTATATCATTACAAAGCCCAAAAAATGCAGTTTCTTTGTGCCCAGAGCAGGAAGCCCTGGCACCAGGGCAGTCACCAAGTGCCACCCCCCACCCCAGGGATGTGCCCCCTGCCATCATTTCTCCATGTGTTTTCCCCAAACCATACTTGGCCTCAATATCAGCCTTGTCCCGCACGGCCTGAGCCATCTGCTCACTCTCAAAATATTTCTTTTTGCCTTTAGCTAAATCCTTCACTGTCTCCTGCAGCTCGGTCTGGATCCTGCTCAGCTGCTCCACACACTGCAAAAAACAACAAGAAAAAAAAAATCAGTGTTTTGGCAGCCAAAGGACCCCCAGCACCATCATTTCCTCACCAACAACCAGTTCCCAAAAAAACCTGATCAGTCATTCCCCTTTTTCACAACATCAGCTCAGCTCTCTGCCCTCTGCTCCAAACCAGAGAAGCTCTGGAGTTGAAATAATTGGGATGTAACTGGGAAAAATCCAAAGGCATTTGAGACCAAAAAATAAAAAAGAGGTTCATCTTTCCTGCTTGAGAATTTAAGACAAAAGCTGCCCAACAGCACCAAGAATGACTTGGGAACTGTATTTTAAGAGGGCTTTCAAGTGCAAGAAGCAATGAAATGAAGATGCAGCTTCTCTGAAGGCTGTTTTCTCTGAGGGACAGGTAATTACAGCAGATTTTGGAATATTCCCTTGGGATACTTGGGCTGGACAATCCCCTCTCCACATTCTGCTCAAGCCATTCCCATCTTCCCTTAAAATCAGAACTTACCCCAACAAAACCCACTTGGAATTGTCCCTGCAATCCCAATTTAACACAATTCCCACATTTGACCACCACTTTTAACAGACTCATTCCCAAGCACTTCTCAAATTAATTCATCCTGACCCTTCTCCAATAATTTCCAGTAAAATCAGATCTGCCCCACTAAAAGATTTCCACCAATTTCAACAAATCCCTGAACCAAAAGTGCCAGAAGCTGAAAGGATTTTTGGATTTTTTTAGGGAAGCAGAAATACCTTTTTCAGCTGCTGCTCCTTGAAGCACCTGACGCTCCTGGCAGGCTCAGAAATCAAGTTTTTGTAGTTCTCACAGATATTGAGGCGGGACTGGGCCACCTGCAGGGTGCCTTCCAAAAGGGATTTCCACACTGAGTACATGCTCCTGGAATAATGAGCACACAGAGGGGTTTTTGGGAAGGAAAAGAGGGAGAAAAATATGGATTTGTAGGAGCCACAAGGCTCAGCAACTGCTGGTTTACAGAACATTTTGAAAAGCAGAACCCTTTATGCTGAGCTCACAAATCTCCCTGGTTTTAACTGAAGTTCAACCAAAAATTAACATTTTCCCTCCTGTTCCTGTTTGGTGGATTCAACTTTTGGCCAAATGCCTTTGGTGGAACCTGTGGCTCCCTGTGGAACAAATCCCACAGAAATCCAGGGGATGACCCTGATGAAAACCATGGAATTGGTGGGTTGGGACACCTTGGAATAATTCCCAGGAGGGAGAGAGGGGAGGAAAAGGTGAGGAGATCTCCCCTGCAGATGGAAGGAAGGATCTCTGGAGCTCCCAGATGGGGACGGAATTATTTGGAGAAAATATCTGTGGGAGCAAAATGCAGATGGGAAGGGGATGGGTGTAACTGGGGGTGTTTTATGTACATTTTCATCAGATAATTCAGTTTATTCTCAGACACACACAAGGGGTGTGATGGATTTGTCTGTGCTGAAAGCCCCAAACACAAACCTCTCAACAGTTTCTTCCTGTTTGAAGAAAAAACTTGTCAGAACACGAAGAAAAAGTCAAAATTAAGCAAGTGAAAGCTTTTTAAAAAGAAGTGGGAGGTGCCACTCAAAGGCTTTCAGCAGCTGAGCCACTTCTGGTTTCCACCTTTCAGGGGAATGAAACCAAATTTTGTGAACAACCCCCTCTGGCTTTGCCTCCTCCCTGCTGTTCAATGTGATTTTCACCAACAGCCTCCTAAAATCCAGCCTGTTCCTGGCTTTCCCTGTGCAGAAAACCCACATTTATCCCCCTCCCCTTAAAGCTGTTTGCTAAAATTTATATTCAAACAGAAGCATTAATCCCCAAACAGATGCACAGTCACACTTGTTGTCCCTTTGTGCAGTTCTCCCTAAATATTCAAGTCATAAACATCAATTTAATCTCCAAATTTCAGGGGGGAAACAAAGCTCCTTTTTTAACTGCAAATGCTCTGCTACAAAAGGGGGGAAAAAATTACTGTAACCACCCAAAAGCGGTGGTTGATTGTGAAGTAAAATAACGCCATTAATTGAAATTGCAAAGGCAGCTCTTTGGAGAGATCCAAGGGGGAAATTACCTATAATCACTTCTTTCTTCAGCCTTTATTCCAAGCCAGTCCTTCTTCAAGTATTGGCTGGCCAACTTCTGGATGCTCTGAGGGGAAAAAAAAAAGGTGAAAATAAGAATTAAAACAACATTTTTGCTCTTCTGTCAGAGAAATGAAAAGCTGGCATCTCAAGAAGCCACTCCAGCAAAAACAAGGGTGGGATCAGAGCAGGAATATTTTAAGGAATAAAGGCCCAGCTCAAAGAAATCACAGCTTTTATTGCAATGAAATATCTGGTCATCCAGGAGCTGAAATTCCCACCCTGGATCATCCAGAGATCCAGGATCAGCCCAAGAGAACTGACAAATGCAACTCCTCTTTAATAATTAATGTTAATTGAGCTCCTCAGTCCTCAGCAAATCAATAGCAACCTTTTCATAGCCAAGGGCAGAGAAGGCAAAATTTCACTTGGGAACACACAGGGAGGGGGAGAAATCACTGTCAGAGGCTCCTGAAAAACATCCAAATACTTGATTTCTCTTTTCCCACAGAGCAGGGAATGATCACACAGAGTCTGAAGGATCACTGGGATCAGCATTCCCCAAACCAGGGCTCACATCAAAGTGGTTTGTAGGGATTTGCAGCCTTTGGATTCCCCTTGATTCCATTTGAAACCAAAAATTTCCCACCTTCCCAAGACTTTGAATGGAACAAGAAGGCTGTGATTTAGCAAAAACATCCCCCCATGGAAAGCACATCCCTGAACACCAGCCCTCATTTATCCTCAAGGCCATGGAAAAACCTTCTGGGATGACATTCCCACCCCAGGGATTTGCCACGGTTTGGTTTTGGCCTTTAAAAAATCCAACAGCAGCAGAGACAAAACTGTATGAAAATACAGGACACAGATGTGCAAACCACACAAAACCTGAAGAAAGGTTTTAGTCATGTTTTCACTGGTGTTTTTTTAGGTTAAATTTGCTGTTTCAAGGTGTTATCTATAAAAAGAAAGCCCTGTTTTCAGAAGAGCTGCAGAGATGGCAAAGGTTGTGCTGATGTTCAAACATCTGTAACAAAAAAAAAAAACCCCTTTCCATAACCCAGGAAAAAGGTGCCAAAGCAGGGGGAAAACAGTCCATTAGAAAGCAATTTTTCTCTGGAGTTACAAGACAAGCCAACACTAAACAGCTGCCAAGAACATCCCAGTCCAACTCAGTCTGACTTTGTTCAGAGAGAAAAAAAAAGGAAAAAAATTCCTTCCTGCTCATTTCAGAAAGAATTTCACAGGCCCAGTCCAGCAAAAAAAATCAGCAAAGTATCTTCAAGGGGTGGAAAGGAGAGAGAGGAGAAGGAAAAACTTAAAACATGGATTTATTCAGGCTGAGCCACAAGAAGTATGGATATATATACATTTATTTAGATATAAACCCATGGATTGGGGATTATCAGACCAGCAGAAGATCTGAGGAAAGCAAGTGCCCCACACCAGGGGAAGGAAAGGAACCATCTGGTCCCTCAGTCCCCAAGACAAAAGGGCAGGAGCTGGTTTGGCAGCTCAGGATTTGGGAGCATATGGTCCATTTCCTCCTCCCTGGGAATTTTCTGGCTCTGCTTCCAAAAAAAGGGGGGAAATAAAAGGCAAAAGACTGAAATCCTCCAGTGAAAGCAACCTGTGATGATTTGGATCAAACCTTCTTTTTGCTTCTTTGCTCTTTAAAAAGCAAAGTGAGAAGGTTGAAACAATTTAGGGGGAAAAAAACCAACTAAATTAAATTAAATGTTGTATGAAACACTCTGCAATGAAGCTCCCCCAAAAGTGAAGAGTGCCTGGAAAAACTCAGGACAGAAAGGCAACAAGGAGAATAATGGAGGGAAAAATGACTCCAGACTGTAATTCTGGTAACTGGAAAGAAAAACAGGCCTAAATCTTGAGATAATATCCTTGCAATAGTTGGGATGAGGCAAAGAAACAGCTACTGAATGTGGGCATCAAAATATCTCCTCCTCTGGGTGTATATTCATATACAAATATAGACATAGATATATATAGAGAGGTATTTTTATATGTATGATTTATATTTATATGTAAAAAGCAGCTGCTTATGGAGGGGAGATCAGTCACAGCAATACATTATATAAATAAAGAGATAAATATATATATATATGCTTCTTCTCCAGACAAATGCCTGGCAGATTATTATTATTAGAAACCCCCTCAGACCTTTTTAATTTTGTAACATGATTACAGAGGTGACAATGGGCCATTTATTTTAAACATGACGTTAGACTTAATAAATTTAATAACATATTCACAGAAAAATTGCTGGAGAAATGAAATTATGTAAATATAATTATGATGATGAAAATATTATGATGTTATTACTATGTAAGAAATAATGATAAAGAGCCACCAAGTCACAAATTCAAGTGAAAAGAATTTTCACTTCCCACCTCCCTGAGGTTTTTTCCTGCACTGAGGGCTCAGAGAGACCTGAGCAGGACAAAGCATCCATTAAGAAATGCCAAAGTCCTGGAAAATCCATCCCCAACCTCGAGATTCCCAAGGTTAAACAACCCCCGCTGCAGCCCTGAGGCAGGGAGCTATAAATTATTTAGGAGCCTCTCTAATTGCTCCAGGAGGGCATCCCAACATCCCAGGGCTCCCTCCCCCCCTTTCCCAAGCCACAATTCCAGCAGGATGAAATGGGAGATCAACTCCCAGTTATGGGGGAAATGGGGAAAAAAAAAAACAGAATGACAAAAAAAAAAATACATCCAGGTCATCAACCTGCCCAGATTCCCCAAATCACCCACTGGGTGGGTTTTAAACACACCTCGGACAGCTCAGGGTTTATTGGTCACAGCACATCAAACCAACCCACTCTTTGACTGGGCAAGAATCAGTCAAATTTGGCCAATTGATTTTTTAATATTTGCCTCCACACGGAAATGAAGCGGGCAGCGTGGAAATCTAAGTTTCACGTTATTTATGGCCAAATAAAAAAAACCAAAAAACAAAACCAAAAGATAAGAAGGGTTTGCTGTGCTTTGCAATGAGGCAGCAGCTGGGACTGAGCTCAGGCTGCGGGTGCAAAGGCTGAAGGGCAGCAAACTCGTGGATGTGCTGATGTGGCATCCGGGGTTTGTCCTGCCCAGCCCCAGCCCCAAACACGCTGCAAAAAAACCCCACATTTTGGCCGTGAAAAGCAGGGATTAAAAGGAGCTTTTTCCTGCCTCTTCGGCGTGGGAGAATTAAAACCGAGATGTGCAAAAGTCAGATCTGTGAGTAGTGACCCGGGGGGGGTGTCCCGGTGCTCCTCCCTTCCCTAAAAACACAATTATTTAACTCATTATCTCACGGAGGTGAAACGCACCATCACGAAACATCAGACAACACTTAACTCATCATTTATCCCGGGACCAACACAGATCATTTCGAGCTTTGGGGTGGGTTTTTATTTCTTTTTTCTCCCCCCTCTCCTCTCTCCTCCCACCACCCCCCCATCAATATTCACGAGGACAATTCCACCAAAGGCAGCGGCAGCTCCAAAATCTTCTCCCCTCCTTCCCCATCGCGCGGGGAAGGGGCTTTGACCCAAGGCAAACACTTCCTCAAGGCCGAAAGGGTGTTTTTTTTTTATCTGAATCCCGGTTATTCATTAGCCAGGAATCGCCCCTGGCCGGGCAGATAAGGGCGCACAAAGGAGGGGGTTCATGTGCTGGGGACAGGTGGCCGCATCCACCGCCCGCCCTCAATAGCGCTAAAGACGATTATGCAAATGCCCCCCATTCCCGGCCTTTTTCCCAGGAATGGCAGAGCAGGGCTCGGTGTGGAAGCGGCGATTGTTCCCCACTCATGTGGAAAACAGAGGCAGAGAGAAAAGGCCGAGGGAGGGAAGCGCCGCTTTCTCCCCTCCTTGGGGAGTGCCCGGGATGGTCCCGAGGGAGCCGCGAATTCCCACAGGGAATGGGGCTCCTCACCCATCCCCGAGCTCAGAAAACGCCCAGGAAAACAGGAATCTTTGTGGTACAGGAGCAGCACATCAGCTCTTTATGCGGGAGGCTGGATTTGGGCCGGATTTTGTTCCCCAAACCCACGTCTAGTAACTAAAAAGTAAAGGTGGAATCGAAGCCAATGGAGCTGCCCCACTTCATATTAAACGTATCTTCTAAAACACACACTATTCATAAAGGGATTAATAAAGGGATTAATAAAGGGACTTCAAATCTGTTCCTAAAAACAGTGTTCCTTATGTTTCAAGCACAGCTCCCACCCCATTTCCCCATCAAAAGCTTTTCACCTCTCCCAAATATCAACTTTTGCACCCAAGTGCTCATCAATAGTTGAGTTCTCCTGAGCTGCTGCCCCACTGAATCCCAGGATTCAGAGAGACACAAAAAACACTGCAGGCAAGTGAACATGAGCCCACCAACCACCTTGAAGTCAGGCACGACTAATTATAACTATAATTAATACTAATATACTGTCCCTTCCCACAGAGCACCAGGCATTAAATGGATGCAGAGGGTTTATTAAATGGGTTCAAAGCTCTCCTGTGCCATTCAAATTGACTTTTACACAGCTCTGCAGCTGAATTCTTCACTCTTACTATGAAAATTGTGGATGCTGCCCCATCCCTGGAAGTGTCCAAGGCCAGGCTGGACCACGGTTAAGTTATATTTAATTTTTTTTCCTTCACCTCAACACCACCTAATCCTTGAGCCAGGTTTGGTTCCACTTCCAGTCATCACCTCTTCTTCTCTGAGATCCCAACAACTGAAAGACTTTGCCCTGAACTTCCATTCAAAAGAACTTTTTGACAATTTCTGCTGTTGTTTCCTGTGGTTTAACCAAACCCTCCTTCCATGTTATTGTGCTTTTTCCTCATTCAACAGAATTTACAAATAAAACGGGGAGTGAAGGCTCTGCTCATGTGTTTATCATATGAAAAATGGACTTTTTAATATCTCCTGTCTGGCTGTAATTACTCTGTGATTACCCTGATACCCAAAATTCATATTCTTCCTTTTTCCTTTGCATTTCCAGCATTTCCACTGTCCTCTCTCCAATAAAAAGCTCCTTTGGGATCAGCCTATTTGTTTCTGGGCACTCCGTGGTTCTTCTAAGGACCTTCCAACTCTCTTTTGTGTGTTTGCTTCTTCCAAACTCTTCCTTGTCTTCCAGCACCAACCCCTTGGATTCCACACTCCCCTCACCTTGTGGTGTTTCTCTCCACACCCTCCTCTGACCAGTTCTACCCCACCCAGACATTTCTTTATTTCCATTTTTCACCACCTATCTCCTGAATCCATCTCCTGAATCTCTTTTTTCTCCCCCCCATCACCTCCTCCTGCAACTTCCAGCCCCTTCCAGCTCCTCACTCTTGCACCCCTTTGCCTTTGCCTGGTAACACAGACTTTTATCAGCCCTTCCCATCACCTCATTTTTTATGCTGTCACCCCACACAGCTCCTCACCATTCCCCCTGCACCAAATTCCACCCCCCAGCTCCTTTGTTTGCCCCCACCCTGGACCTGGATGTGGATCTGGCTCTTCCCATCTGTTCTTGTTGTAGATCTTCATCCCTGACACTTTTTTGGTGGCTCTGGGCTCTGCTGCTGCCAAGCCCTCACTGCAGCTTTGCAGGGAGATCCTGGGGGAGAGGAAACCTCTGACAGCCCCAGGAACAGACCCTGATTTACTGCAAACTCCCACTGTCCCCGAGTCTTTAGATTATTCCAGCACTGCATTTCCTCAGGAAAACATCCAAGAAACTTCAGGGAGAGTTAAAAGGATGGTAAAACAACACACTATTTTAATTAAAGCAGGTTGTGCCATTAATTTTGCCATTAGGCAAAAGCAGCACTAATAAAAAAAGGTTAACAATTTATCTCTTCAATGTCAGATCCAAATCTCCATTTTTTTTGCTTGTGTGTGCATGGTAATTATAAATACCTAAAATGATTATAAATACACCTCAAACCCTCCACACACACTTTCCCTTTCCTTGGCATGGAAAAGCACCTGATTATTTAGCACATAATTAATCTCTGTTTGTCAACTCTCTGCTCCAATATTTCCTGTACACAGAGAGTGGCACCATTCAAAGGGTTCCAAAAATGTTCTGGGAAATCAAGAGTTTTTGGACTCATCACAAGGTGAATCATCTTTGAGCTCCCAGGTAACTCATCCTTAAAATATTTCTGTTCTTTGTGTGTCTATTTGGAGTTGGGTAGGGGGGAAAAAAACCCAAATAAAATCGTTGCCACAAGTCAGAGGGAGAAGAGGAAAAAGAAGTTCATTGTAAATAATCAGCTGCTCCCAGGAGACAAGAGACACTGCCCTGTGCCAAGTCAAATTAATCCCAGGCACAAAGATGTGCACAAGGCTTTAAAACTGAGATTAAAGAGATCACTCAGGGAAAAAAAAAATAAAACTGACTGCACTCAGGGCTGTATTTTACACACAGGGCCCAAAATTCCAAGGGTTTGCAGAGGGAAATGCTCTTCCCCAGGAATTCCTGGAGCCAAAAAAAGCAGCCAGGGCTGACACAAGAATGTGGGAAATGCAGATGGGCTTTCTCAAGCCTCGTTTCAAGCAAATTTCTGCGAAGAAAAGCCCCAGAAATCTGGTTTTTAAGAGATGTGGCACAGAATCAGAGCTGAAGACCTGCATTGATACTGAAATCAGCAGTGGGAGAGAACATTTATTGAGCCCAAATTTGCAGTCTGGGCTCATCTCTCCAGTCCAACCTTCCTTTATCACATTTTTCACTTTCCTTTAACTAAAATCTGTGTTTTTGAACACCAGACCTCCAGCTCTGATGGGACTTAATGAACTTTTCCACAGGGCTGCGTGATTAAAAAGCATCCAGATATTGTTGCCCATTTCCACAGTGCTGTGCAAACACAGGAGGGAACAGATCCCCCACCTGGAAGCAAAAGAAACCCACCAAGAACCAGGAAAATCCAGAGTTTGGGGGGGAAAAAAAGAGAATTTGATTTAAAGGACCTCAAATAAAGCTGATTAAACACACCATCAACATTTAAATAGACAATAAAGGCTGGCTGAGAATGTACCAGGGGTTTATTTTTTATTTCAAGGTTGTGTTTTCTCTTTTTTAAGTGGTTGAAAAATAGAAAAATAGAATTAAAGCAGGGCCAACATGTTCCTGCATCCCCCCACACACACACTCTGATACCATCAAATGTGAATTCCAGTGGTGCTTCCTCAGCATTTCCTAATCCTGCCATGAATCAGCAAACATTCCCTGGATAAACTGCAGGAATCATCAGGGAGAAACTCTGTCAAACGCAGGAAATCTGTTTATTCCTGTCACACACAGCACTGGCAGCACTGGGGCTGCTGCAATTTGACAGCTTTTGAGTGAAAAAAAATACATTCAGTGAAAAAAAAGGAGAGAGTATTTTATTTTTCAGTGCAGCCTGACTCAAATTTAGCCACATTTAACACTTTAGTGGGGATGCTGAGTTCTCATTTCAGCTCCCCTGGCTCACCAAAAAGAACAGGAGTTTTAGGAACTGAGTAAAAAACACCTCAGAAATGTGTTTTCATTCTCCCTTCCAAGTTTTTTTTTGCCTCATTCCTTCATGCCAGAGACACATGGTGGGGGTGAAAACCCAAACAGAAAATGGAGAGGAGCCACAAAAACTTGACAAACAGGCAGCAAAAGCTTTTTTAAAAATAAGATTCAAGAGCTCAGTTTACAAAACCCCTTTTTCCTCCTGGGTTTCCTCCCCCAGAAAGAAGTTTTAAGAAGCTAAAGCAGGAAAAAAAAGGGAACAGCAACTGATCCAAATGTTGTTTTTTTTTTTCATTTGCAGTGTTGGAGGGAAGAACAGGAAGATTTTGCTTTATGGAAAAGCAAAGATGTGAAATATAAGAGTGGAGGATGATTTTCTATCCCTCTCACATTCTCAGCAGCATCAAAAGGCCTAAAAATGGGCTCAGTGACCCCACATTTTGCTTTTTCCCCTGTCAATTTTCCCCACATATTCTGATGTCTATTTTTACAGTCACATTTTCAACACCAAAAGCCCAAAATTGGCCTCACTGACCCAAAAATTCATTCCTCCCCCACCTCAATCTTCGCCAAATATTCAGATTTACAGCATCTTCTCCAACCCAAAGGCCCCAAAACGGCCTCACTGACCCCAAATTTTGCTTTTCCCTGTCCATTTTCCCCAAATGTGAATATTTACAGCCCCTTTG
>VYZS01082660.1:3875-14014 GCA_013400695.1 Neodrepanis coruscans | reverse complement strand
CCTCCCCAACCTACAACAATTATGGTGGAAAACTTTCAAGTTAGCTCCAACTGCAGCAGATCTGGAACTAGAGAACTTGAATATAAGGAACAGCTCTGCTACACCCACTCTGGTAATATGCAAATCACCTGAAACTCAAAGTAGTTGATAACAGTGTGCTCTATTGCATGCAACTAAATCTTGTCTCAGGAGAATACATGGCAGGCTACTAAGCAGAAAGATCTGATTCATCTGAGGAATTGCATTAATATCAAGATAAAAATTAAAAGAAGAGATTGGCGTAAAGAAAGGAAAATAGAGAATCCCTTTGAAGAACACTCTATTGAACACTGATCCTGGAAATAGAAATTTAGAGTGGATATAATATTATACATTATTATAAGCAAATTTTAATTCTTTGATGTCTTTTATGTTGCAGTGCTTAAAGTATTAAGTTACCCACTTTTCCACAAGGAAAATAGTCTCATTCAAAATTGCAAATATAATAAAATGTAACCACTTTAAGTTTGTTACAATGTTGCCTGACAAGCTGTAACTAGTATTTAGTGACCCAATGTCGTGGGTTGAAAAATACAAATCGTTCCTCCCCTTCGCCCTTCCCGGCTTGGCGCGGGCCCCGGTCCCGTGTGGGGCCCCGCGGGCCAGAGCAGGGCCCGCCCCGGTGCAGCCCGGCAGGTGCGCCGCAGCGAGCGGCGTCTGATGAGCTCTCACTGGCCCGTGAAAAGCCGGCGGGAGCCTCGGAGGGAGTTTTCTTTTCTTTGTGAAGAGCCAGGCACCCTGAGATGGGTTCGCCCCGGGAGAGGGACCCGCGCCTTGAAGGGCGGTGGATCTCCGCCTCCCTTCCGCCCCTTCCGGTGCCCGCCGAGCGGGCAGTGGAGCTGCGCTTGTCCTATGGGGATTGCAGCGGTTCTCACCACGTGCACGTGGCGGTGGCTTGCCCGCACAGGGTCTGGCGGCCATGAGGCGAGGCCGGCGGCCGCGCAGCAGCAGCAGCAGTCACATTGGTAGTGGCGGCGGCTGCGGCAGCAGCAGCAGTGGCAGCGGCGGCGGCAGCAACAGCTGTGATGGTGCGATGGCTGCCATTACCAGATATACACTTCCAGCCCAGGCGTCGTTTCCGGACAGCACGGTGTTCCCATGAGCGACCGCACGTGCAGGGGCTGTACCCGGGGCCGGGCCTGCAATGCTAATCAGCCAATCGCAGGAAAGGCCAGCCCCTTGGGGCCCATCTGCACATGCGCCGATTGGGGCCCCCTATAAAAAGCGAGAGCGGACGCCATTTTGGCTCTTTTGGCGTGGAACACCGTAGTGGCAGCATCGTCCCCCGTCCCCCGCACGCGGACAGGCTAGCGACACAGCGGCGACAGCACGGTGTAGTTTGTCCGAGGGGGGTGAACTGTTTCCTTTTCTTCGGGATCACATTATCTCATGATTATTTTCCAGGGGGTGGACTTCTCTCTCAGGATTGCATTTTCTCATGATTATTTTTCCAGGGGGTGGACTTCTCTCTCGGGATTGCATTTTCTTGTGATTTCATGGGGGGTGGACTTCTTCCTTGGGGGTTGTTTTCTTTTCCTTGTGGTTTTTTTTCCTGGGCGGGCGAATTAGCAATTTTCTCCGCTGCCATAGCCCGGGTTTAAAGACCACATCTTTCCCTGCACTGAAATCCCTTCCCGGGGCTGAAGGGAGGGGGAGGGGGGGCTCGCGGTTTCTAACTGTCTGAGTGTTTTTCTTCAGAAAGCCAAGCGGAGGCTCGTGCTGCTGTAGGTCCTCAGGTCAGCCGCAGGCCTTCTCTAATTATCCCGGCGTCTCTTCCGGAGCCCAAGAGAGAGACCAGCACTATTCCAGAGCATTTCCATCCCAACACGGGCCCTGGGAAAGCTTAATTTTGTCTGGTTTTTTGCACTTTATTGTCGGTTTTCTCTGTGTGTGAAATAAACTGTGTTATTTGCGTGTTTTTCTTTTTGGGTGTGTGTGTGGCTTCTCTCAGACATCTCTTGTCAGGACCACTATTTTTAGTGGTAAAACCACGACACCCAATTAGCAACTGAAGGACTTTAGAAATCTCTCCACAAGTGGTTCTAAAACAAGTATGCTTATTTCTGTCTCTTACAAGGAATTTTATGAATATGATTAGCCACAGGAACATATGTGGCATCACAAAGGGAGCAGCAAAAACAAGCAAAAAGCAAGACAAAACAAAGCCCTTTACATTTCTTCTGTGGAAGAATTCATAGAATAAGAATTAGACAAACTTAGCCATTTAACTGCATTTTAAGACCCTAAACCTATCAAAAACATGTCTGTTTGTCAGTACAACCCTTTATGTGAATAAGGTTCTGAAGTGTTGACATTTATAAAGGCTTTGCAAGTATTTGCTATTTCAAGGGCAAGCCCATTCAAGACCTCCGGTTAACTATTTCTCTGCCTATTTCTCATGTTGACACCTTTTTCAAGAGCAGTCTCAGCTAAGGACTTCTTATTGGGCTCCAATCTGAGGATGATCAGGGAGCAAAAAGTGCTGTCCTAAGCACTCACTCTAAGCACTTTAACTGGCACACCATGAGATAAATAAGTACTCAAATATAATGAGTTGCGTTCTGTTTGTTCTAAATTAATAGAATATTTATCATTCATTAGCTAGATCACAGGATATTCTGGCTGGAATGAGATAATCCAAAATCCAAATGGCTCCTACAGAAAGAGGTCTGGGTATACACATCAATGATAAGTTGAATATGTGTCAGCCATGAGCTGTCCTGGGGGACACCAAGCAAAACATCATCAGCTGTTTGAGGAAGATGACTGTCCTGCTCTACTCTGCAATGGTACTGTGTGGAATTTTGGGCATCACTTATACAAGAAGAATATAAAGCTATTAGAGTACATTCAAAGGAGAGTGACTAAGATGGTAAAAGGCCTAGAAGATAAGACTTAGGAGGAGCAGCTAAGATAACTTGGCTTGTTCAGCTTAGAGAGAAGGCTGAGCAGAGACCTTGTAGCAATCTAGTGGAAGTGAAGGGGAAGCTGCTGATCTCTGCACTCTGGTAATGTGTGACAGGACTTGGGAAAATGAGATGAAGCTGCATCAAGGAAAGTTTAGCTTGGACATTAGGAAAAGTTTCTTCACTGAGGGGGTGATTGAGAACTGTAACAGGTTCTTGAGAGAAGTAGATATGGCACTAAACCTGACAAAGTTACAGGAGCATCTAAATGATGATCCTGGTCATATTTGATTTTAGATAGTTCTACGAAGAATTAGGGAATTAGACTTGATGATCCCTATGGGTACCATCCAACCTGAGATATTCTATGATTCTAAATAATTTCAATTTGTGGAATAGTTAAATATTTTCTGGGCAAATGAGAAAGAAGACAAAAGTGAGACATTAAACAGATTTATCAATTGCACCTGAAGCTGTTTTTAGAAACTTGTCATTCACAGAAGTTGCTGTAAGTAAAATAATTTTAGAGGTGGGCTTTTTCCAATAATGTGTGGGTACTAAGAGTATTATTCAATAAACAGGCTTTTGCGAGACTTGTTTTAATTATGTAAGATTCATAATTTGCAAGAGTTTTCAGAATTGTATTCAACGTTGTTACTTGTAATGGAAGGCCTAGCTTTTAGGAAAATTCTTTGCAGAGCTTGACCGGATCACTTGGGAACAAATTTCCTCTGACCTGCTCCACATTTATTGTTTATGGTGCTAATAAGAATGATTCCACCTACTCATGGTGTTTTCTAAGTGTAATATCCATTAAAAAGGATATATTTCTTTTTCCCATGATTTCCTTTTGTTTTATCTAACTTCCCTTTATATTTCAGAGGCTTAGTGGGCCTACTAATGATAAATTACATATCAAATTATATCTTTCATTTTTAGTACTTTTAATGCATAAAAATATTCTTCAGATAATGCATGATTATATAATCCTTCAAAAGGAAAAGGAAAGCAAATGAGAAAAGCAAGAATGTAAAAATAAGTCTTAAGTACTTTGCATATGAAGTGTCTGAAAGTAGATATCACTATTGTCACTACATAGAAATTGCTAAGATATTCAGGATATGAGACAATATAAACATTTAAAATAGATTATGTAATCAAAGGTCAGATTTACTACTGCTGCCTACTTTTTGTGGCTGAAGTGACACAAAGCAGTCACTAACTCACCTTTATTAGCTGTTTCAAAGACATTTACACTGGAATTGCAGAATGCTTCCAATCTTCATGTTAGCTACAAAAATTCTTAAGCAACTACTTTTGATATGGCAGTCACCATTAAGTAATTATGATGAATCAGCAGCTGCAAGGCAATATGAGATTGCATATGCCTACATTCTCATAATTAATGATCAAATAACTGCAGTAACTCAGCTACCATGGTACAAACTATTTTAAATGTGATCATTTCTTGTGGAGAGAATAAATGGAGCTGCTATAGCATCTCAAATAATTCCCTTGTTTCTTTTATGCAGTAAATGCAGTGAGATTTGTGACTGAGTATTTACTTGGCAACCTGAACCTGTCAGATATTCTCTAAGCTGTTTTGTTTCATTTTTTATATGTATTTTGATACTGAAATAATAAACTGTCCTGGTTTGGCCACTAGGGGGCATTAGAAAGCGATGAGAAATTGCAATAGAGTAACAACCAACAGAATTTATGTTACAAACAACAAAATCCCAAGAAGAGAAACATAAGGCGGACAAACTGTGCTCCTCAGGGCTGGCTGCTAGACTGGTGGAGCAAGGGAGGAAAGGAGGCTGGCCTGTGGAATAGCATCGGTTCCAGCCTGGGGCTCCTGGAAAATAGAAAAGTGGAAAGAAACCCCCGGGGGCTCAAGTGGAGAGAATACCACAACTGGTGAGTGGCGTGGTCTTCAGCCCTGCGCTGCCTCCACTGTTGATTCAGCTACACTGCTGCCCGAGCCACAGGAAAGGGCCGAGAGAGCAGGGGAGATGTTCTGAGATGCAGCTGTGACGAAAGCCAAGCCTGAAGAGCAGGGTAGGACTTCTGTGCTTGAGGTTTTATAGGTGCCCATTCTCATGTGATCTTGGGGCACCCTTCTGATGCAGGCTGCCTCCTGATTGATCAACCTCAGTGGGCACCTCCCCCTCCACGAGAATTCACCACGAGGCAGCATGGCAGCATTTCCTGCCGAAATGTTTCATGGCCACAGCCTGCCAGGGAGGAGGAAGCACTATCGCCGTCCTACCAGCACTGTGGGGTGCCCCGAGGGCCCCAGGGACCCCCCCGGCACCATGCCCTGCCACTCTGGGTGCATTCTGTGCGACAGCACCGGCCTGGGTCTGGCCTCATCCTGCGTGCCAGGGTGGCCACCAAGGGGGAAGTCCCATCCACAGCGAGGACTGCAAGCGTCTCCAGGCGGCACCGTGTTCACAGGCACAGACCGGCAGGACCTGCTGTGCACAGGCGCAGCACCACCAGACCCAGTACTGCCTGTGCCCAGCATGCTCCTCAGAGCCGCGGTGGAGCCACTGTTCCATGCCCCAGGGCCAGTCCACAAGTTGTGGAGCAACTGCCAGCGAGTACCGCCCGAGTGGCACCGGGGAAGCGGGCAGTTGCTGAGCTGTGGGTGTCTTCGCCCAGCAGTGTGCATCTTGCCTTGCCACCCTGCATGCACCAGGATGGAGTGCTCCCCATGCCCATGCTGTGTCACTGGTGCCTCACAGCACCACAAGCCCTCGTTGCCACTGTGCCATGGGGACTCCAGCCGTGGGTCCCACCACCACTGCGTTCGCGCACACAGGAAGGCACAGACCAGTGATACTCACTGCGCGCTCATGGCACCTCCAGACCCAGCACTGCCTGAGCCAGTGCAGCTGCCGTTCATTGCTCCATGACCGGCAGCCGCAGTGCCACCAGGGTCCTTGAATGGGTCTCGCCACTGCATGCCTGGGACGAGGCGCTCCCCGTGCCTGCACCACTGCAGCCAGGTGGTGGGGGACTCCTCTTTCCTTCGCTGGCTGCTGCCACCACCGCCACAGGCACTGCAGAGCTCATCCCCCCACTGCCGGCCGGCCACCAAGAAAGGGACCAGAGACCAGGGAGGATAGCTCCAGGTTTGCAAGGTGCCGGAGCCATTTGATTTTGCTTTTTCTTACAAAAGATAAAATTAGGTTTTAAAAGCAACCCCCTCCCCCCTCCAGCAATCCCCCCGAAAACCCAGCCCCCTCCCTCTCCCTGCCCCTGAAGAACCCCCTGGGAACATAACCCTGGGAAAAAATATGTTTTAAAAATGGGAACATCCTTTCACCCCGTAACATAAACTGCAATGACTTTAGGTCTGTTTTAAATACCTTCCTTTACTAGACACCAAATCAAACCAAAAACTTTAATTTGCATGAGTTGATTCTGGTGTCAAGAATGGTGGCAGATAACAAGTTGAGGAAACATGTAAATAATGTGCATGTTCCTGCCTTTATGCCTTCCAGAATAGTAACATGAATTTTTATCCTTCACAAGAAAAGAAAAAAGAAAGCCTGAAACAATGCCATTCTGTTTACTTCCAAATAGGAAATAATCACTAAAGTAATATGAAGGTCTTCTAATTCCAAATTTACAAAGTGAATGAGACTTAAATCCGACATACTGTTTCAAATCTGCCATTAGTTCATTTTTTTTCATTTGAAGCATGGGCTAAATGAAATATCTAATCCAGCTGTGAATTTCATTATTCTTTCCTGTTCAGGGACTGAACAATCTTAATATTATTTAATCTTATTTTTTTATTGGATTGACTATAGCCACAGCAGAGAATTACACTTGCTATTTTACAGAAATATTGGAAGAAGCGTGTTCCTTAACTTGCACCCAATCTACTAATCCAGTCAATAATTCAGACTGGCCAATAGATTAGCAGCTGCCTGCAGCTATTGCAGTCATGATTAAACAGGACAAGCAAGATCTTTACTTCAAATAACTGCTGTCACTATTTCTCGCAGGTCTGTTACATATGGAATGCATTTTGAAAATGTAATAAACCGTTATCCTTCATGTGTTACTTGACATGTCTGAATTATGGACTCAGAAACTTGAGGCTTGAAAATGCAAAGGTGGGATCTGCAGGCAAAATAAAGTCAGTGTAGACAATACACATATTCATTCAACTATACATAAAGTGTTTGCAGCAGATTGCCTCTGCATTCTGAAAGAAATAATACTTTTGAACCTGTATGTACTTCTGTTCACTCTGATCTTTCAAAAAAGCAAACAAAACACCCAAAAGCCTAATAGTAGAAAATCAACAACAACGTATAGCATGAAAACTTAAAATGCTTACAAATAAGAAATGAGTGCCAGTCCACTTAAGCTGGGACCGAAGAGTTTTCCAATGATCTTCTTGATTACTTCTTACTTATTTGGGTAGCTGAAGTGGAAGACAATCAGATCTGTGTTTTTACATGTAAGATGTAGCTCCCATTTCACAGGGAGACAGAGATCCATCTGATGAGTCATAAGATTTCTGGCAGGATGAAAAAAATAACTCCAACTGAGTCATGTGAATCAAGTAAGGCTGCTATCCTTTCCGATTTTTGACTTTCTTATCAGACCTCATGACAAAATTAAGCACCTAAATTACCTACTCATGCTTCTAAAACATTTAAATGGCTTTTATTCATGCATCATCTCCAGATAAAATGTCATCTTGTTTCAGGGCTCACTTTCAAACATGAAGTATTTCCTTTTGCCTTTTTGAAAGATTATGCTTATCTCACTGGAGAGCTGTTTTAACCAACTGCTGTATGTTTTTATGTCAACAGGTGAAATTTTCATTTCACTGGAGGTGTCTAGGTTTTTCTGATATCATAAACATAAAGCATGATTAGTCAAGTGCTCTGGACTAGTTTACCCATAAGCTTCAAGCTCTTGGTCCTGTCATTTACAGTGTCGCTCATAGCAAGCAACTAATGTTTTACTCCAGAAAGATAAGAATGAATGTATAAACAATGTGCACAATCAGAGCATCACCAAAAAAGGGAGTGACTTGATTAGATAGTATTGGTGAACTTGTACACAAATCAGGGTTAGATTTATCTTCTCATAAATTTAGTCATGTAAGTAAAGAGCTTACGACAGGAGTGAGTGTCATCATTCCAGGCTACATGTGCATTCAGTGAGAAGGTGACAGATCCCAGAGAGGATTTTGTCCTCTACAGATTGTCTTAAAATGCTGATCTTTCCCTTCAGATGATGCAAGGCTGACAAGTCTTCCAATAATGGCATGTCAGTTTACTGCATAAACTCTTTGTGGTATGAATACAGGTTCTTCCCAGCATTACGCTTTTTCTTTAAAACATGCTTCATAAAAAATAAAGATTCTTATTTGTCCAGTAACTATTTCTACATATTCTACATATTCTCCTATTTGTGTAATTATAGTTTGACCACACTGAAGACAAAGCTCAAAATTCTCAGGAATTCATTAAAGCATATTCTGAAGAATAGTAACATATCATGCCAATAATCTATTCGTTGTGATTATGTGATACAGCTTTTTCCACTGAATGCTTAAACTGAATTTACATAGAAAGAATAAAATTCTTAATATATATATAGATATGTCCCAAATAGAAAATTTAACCTCGGGAGTTTCTACTTTCCTGAGCCGTAAAAAATATCTGCTGGTTAATTCTGTCCTTCTGGCATGACTCAGTATTAAAGTAATGAGGTACTTGAGATATCATTAAAAGTCTGAGCAATAGTTCTGGAAGTTATTCTACTATTTAAATAGCCTGGAAATAGAAGCCTTGAAAATCCTAATTTCTTGTTGTAACTTATTTATATTCTTTTGTAGAAATAGGCTGGGAAAAATAAACTGAATCTTTTTTTTTTCCCTTTTAAAGTAGAGAATTTCAAAACATTCAAGAAGTCTTGGGCCATACTATATACCTCATTATACTGAATCATAACTGCTGTATCATGACATAACATGACATGAAGTGTGTTTTCTATGAGAATTACACATCGAAATAGAAAACTGGTGGGAAAAGAGCTATTAAATTTGTCTAGGAAAAAAATATGAAACAATAAGAGGTTTAGAAAAGCATCTACAGATATTTTCATTTTGCATATTTTGAATTCATAATTATCTGCAGAACTCTGACTAAGAAATAACCCATGGCTTATTGTATTAAGAAACTGAATATAATACAAAAATGTTTATCATCCACTATCTAGAGGGCTCTTTCAGAATAGATCCTCTGTTGCATAACTATAAAGAGAAATACTGAAAATTAGATGCACTTTGTGCAAGTCTGTATGTATTTTCTTACCTTAAGAGGAGTCATAGTCATTATCTGGAATTGGACAAAACAAGGAAAAAAACAATATTTAATCTTATTATGTTAGTCCATTCAAAGACAAAAGGTTTCATGTTCTTTTCCTAAAGAGATACATAAAAGAAAGTCACCTTATTTATCAACTTCTTTGTCAAATCTGGATAAAAGTCCGAAGCAGTAAAAGCCTGTAGCAGCAATCTGAGACATAGCAGAAAAATAACACACATTAGGAGAAGGCAGTACTATTTTGTTTTCAATAGAATTTCTTTTATTAGTTTAGATTATGTAGAAATAAGAGGAAACATGAAAAAAAAAGTAATTATTTTAAAGTCAAATATAGAAAGAATAAAAATATTTTTCCTTGGTTTTGGGATGAGAGGAAAAAATTGTGCAACAACCAATTTTAGCAGTGGAAAACATGTTTGTCACAGGGTGAGAGCTGCTGTAAAACTGAAACACAGGTTTCAAACAAATTCTAAGTTTACCCTAAAAGTTTTAGATACTGATTTTTTCTTGCCTTCATTGATTGGAATTATAATAAATGTGAAAATGTGAGTCTTGGAAAAAAGTAAAAGCTGAATGCCTCTGGAATATTAGTAACATTTGTATAGACTTCACTGAATATAAAATGAGTTCAAGCTGTCATGCTCTGGAATATGTTTACTACCCACAAGACTCTCAATGTGTTTTGATTTTATTGCAGTTAATAATTAGGGTATTCATTCTAACATTGCTGAGTTTTTTGGTTGTTTTTTGTGTTTAATTCTTGGAGGTTTGTTTGGGGTTTTTTTCTCTTTGTGGTGTCTTTTTCTCCATTGTGTTCTTTAGCTTTGTT
>VYZS01082650.1:30456-71706 GCA_013400695.1 Neodrepanis coruscans | reverse complement strand
CGCGCCACATTGGAACGCGGGGGCGGGGCGGCGTGGGGCGCTCCCGGGGGCGGCGGGACCGGACTCGCACCCGGACCCACGGGAAACGGGAGCCCTGCGGTAGCTGCACCCCGCTTGCCGGCACCGTGCCTGCAGCATCACCCGGGCCCCGTGCAGAGCGCCAGGGAAGAGTTGCCCGTGCACAGCTTGGCCGGGATGCGCTATTAAATAGTAGAAAAACTCCAAATGCATATTCTTGGGCCTTTTCCCCTTAGTTATTTTTTTTGAAGTTGTAGACTCTCTCAAGCTTCCTTGTCAATGATCCTGTATCCCTTGTCGTATTTCAGAAGGAAACAGAAGATGCCTCTAGAGTCGCCTTTCATATCCCTAAGAAAATGAAAAAGCTGGCCTGTGGGCAAAACTATTGGCTTACTGTTGCTTCCTCTTTTTCTTGTGATTAATCTCTCATTGATGGGAGGAGAACTGGCAGAACCAGCTCGAAAAAATAAAAATCTCACTGTAAGATAGGGTTGTTTTCCAGCACTGCAGGTGCGCACAGTGTTTTGTTGAGCAGTGAAGGAGCCCCAACCTCATATATCCAGTAGCCCCTTGGATCTGGATCTGATCCTGCTGGCAAGGTTTGACTACCTTCGCTCCCCACAAGACCAGCAGACTATAAGCTTGCTGCCTGTGTCCCCTTTGTGTCCCCTAAATTTCCATTTGTCCTATCACCAAGATTATGAGTAGTGGAAGTGAAAAGGGAAATGACTTCTGACTTTCTAATGAATTGTGTATAGACCCCACAATAGATGTGTATGCCTGATGAGGACCGTGTGTTTTCAAGTGCAAGCTGCAGTCGGAAATAAAAGTATTCAGATGATGGGTGTTTTCTTCTTGCAAGGGGTGCTTGGACCATAGGTGCTCCTGCTCAAAAAAGAATGGTTTAGCACAGGGCTGAGTGGCGTGGGGCTTTTGAATCACATGCAGCCTGCAAAGAGTTCAAATGTCAAAATGGTGGTGTGGCTGGTGGGAGGACTGTGTTAGTGAAGCAGGGCTTGGCTAGCTGGAGCCACTCACCAGGGAGGGTTTGAGGTAGTCACAGAAGATGCTGGAGGTTGCCCTGGCTCTTGGCTGGTTGCTGGATTGATGGTTCCCACTGCAGTGTGGAATAGCAGGACCAGGGGTAGTCACTGTTCCCTGCTACGTAGGAGTAAAGTCAAAAGCTGCTTCTCTTTCCAGCTGCTTGTGGGGTGTAAAGAAGTCCTGTGGCTCCCAACTCAGTGCTTGCTTTGGTGTGGAGATTTCTGATTTTGGGGTACTGGCTGTTGCTTCTCCAGCATCTTTGTTGACTGTGCACGAAGCATGATACTTTCTGGGCCAATTTACGGGGGGCTCTTTGTCAGCCTTATTGGTTGCTGATAGCAATAGCACTTTTGACAGTTAAAGAGGAGGATTATTGTAAGGGTAATACCTGATTTTAAATAATAACGGCAAAAGCAAACTTTATTTTTTACAAACAGAGGCAAGGTTTTCTTATTGGAATGGAGCGGGGGCAGCTGTTGCTCATATCCCTTGCTGGAAAGTGATAGACCTGCTTGAGATGGGTAGAAGCAATATAAAGATTGTGTCCAGGAGCACTGCATGAAAAGCCTGAAGTGGGAGGGCTCCTCCACTGCAGCAGGCTGGCTTTGTGATTGGGGGGAGCCACAGGCATTGTGGTGAGTGGAAACTGCCACCCTGAGTCAGGAATGAAAGTATATATATTGAGGAGAAAAACAACAAGCCCAGGCAAGAGAGCTCTTTGGTCCTTTTTATAGAGAGTACTGTGTACACTTTATCCTTCTGTGGGTTTTTTTAATATTCTTTTTTGCTTTTGTAACTCATGTCTCTTGCTGGTTAATTCCCACGTGGAGTTGTGGTTTTTTAAGGGTTTTTTTCCCTCATGCCCATTTATGCAAGAGAGACATTTATGTGTTTTTACCTAGATCTTTATTCTTAAAGTTGCTGCTAGCAGGGCCTGTCTCTTGCCAGTTCAGCTATAAGTGCTACTAAACAATTTCTGGAGCTCTTTAAATGCTGCCTCATTTTTGTGATGTTTTGGAGTAGTGTATTTAAAGTTGTTATTGCCAATCCAATGTTGTTACAGGGGTGTGAAATTTTGCATGGAGAAGCTAAACATAGTTCCAAAGACAGAATGTTTTGCAGCTTTTTTTTTTTTGTTTAATAAATAATAATACTCTAGGTTAGCTGAGGGACCTTCAGAAGGAAGAAATAAGATGCTAAACCTTGACTGGAAGATGAAGGTAGGGTAACTGTGAGAAGTAATGACTCATGTTCCCAGTAGCATGAGTGCAGGTAGGAGCTTTTGATACTTCTTTGCGTGTATCCAAGACCTATGTTTTTCCTAAGTAAAGCCAAAACAAGCAGACATCACTTTTATTGTTCAATTTGGATTACAGCTTTCTGGCATTTTTTTTAGAATTCGGAATGCATGCCAGGGTATACTTGGTGTATCTTCATGGGTCAGTGTTGAGTTGTCTGATCTAGTCTCACCTGAGCACAGGCCTTTCAGACCCCGGGGCTAAGAGCTTCTTGAGGCATAGGTTGGTGAAAGGGAGTCAGCATGTGCAGTATCCACTTGCCTCGAGCAAGTGTCAGAATTCCTCCTGGTCTGCCACTTGGCAGCCCTGCTGTGGGATGCTAGCTTTGCTGCTTCACGTTACGCCCCTTGTCATGCTTGTGGTGTATTTCAGTGCAGGTATGTGTGTACAGCACTGCTGCCTGAGGCTCTGTTGTAGTGGGTGAAGTTTCTTGGACCAGAGCTCTTGTGCAGCTGCAGACAGTTTTAGTGCCTCCTCTTGCACTGACCTCTCTGCAACAGTGGAGTTAAGAAGGCTTTAATTTCATAGGCTTTTCTGTTCTCCCTGTGACCTCTTCTCTCCTACTGAAGGTGTTTTTAAATAAAGCCTCTAGAGCAAGTTCCTTCTAAAGCTGTGTAGTGAAATGTTGCTTTTCAGGAATCCCTGCTAGTTAAACTTGCCTGTGCAAGTGGATTCCAGTAGCAAATACAACTGCCTAAAGAAAAAGCAAAGGACAAGGTGAATGGCATGGCACCCTGCATGGCATCTTCAGAAAGAACATGAGGGAAAAGTGCTGTGGAAAGGGAGGACGTTTGCAGGTAAAAGAGGCCGAAGAGCAGTGGACAATGCAGAGCAGTTCTGTGGCATCTTTGAAAGGTGGGAGCAGCAAACGTGGATGGAGAAGAAATCTAGTGAGGAGGGCAACACAAGTATCCCCTGTTAGAGAAGCTTTTCTTTATAATGCCCGCCATATTATAAGCACTACAATACTCATAGAAAAGACCAGGAGGTTTGAGAGCAAGGAGGCAAAAAGAGGTGAAGGGGTAAATTTTGACTTGGCGTCTTGAACCATGTTTGCAGTGTGGTTTTTTAGAGGTCTAGTCACTGTCCTCACCATGTAGGCTTTAAACTTTAGCTAGAGTCCGTGAAGATGGTACTAGCAGTGGCTTTTTTCCGCCTTCATTCCAAGCAAACAACCATAATTGCAAGAACCTGTGTTTCTGCAGAGAGACAGTCAAGCAATTAAGAGTATTGACACTTCAAGCTTTGCTTTTGTGCTTCTTGGTCATTGATCCATTTGTGGGAGCAGAATAGTTTGTATCCTTCAGAGCTGTTGCTCAACAGCTTCCTTCTTGCAAGGCTGGGAGGCAGTACTCTGGCATTTCAGGCTCAGAGTAGTTTCTCTGCAGTCAGAAGGTAAAAACATTATACACCTAATTTAAGGTTTAAGCTGCAGAAGCTGGCAGCCTTCAGAGAGAGATCAGTAATGTGTACTGCAGAACTGTTTAAATACAGTCCCTCAGTCATAGACAGCTATCAGTAAGGGGCCCATCAGAAGGGTCTATCATAAGTTGTCCAACTGGAGCATGCTCTAATCAGTGGCTTCATTTCTCTGCCCCCTTTCTTCTCTCCTCCTTGGGCTTTGGCTTTTCAGCAATGTTAGTTTTACTTCTGCTGTAGTGACTTGTCCCAGAGAAGGGACTGCTCTTCTGAAGTCTCGGCATTGAGCCTTACCGGGGCTGCCACTCCCAGCGGCTCAGCTGGGCTGCTTGTGGTGCTGTCAGCTGGGGGCTGGCTTTAAAAGGCAGTGGAAACTTGACTATGGGTACTGGGGGAGATGTATAAGGACGAAGTGGTAAAAGTGCATGGGAAGTGGTGTGGGGGATTATCTTGTGCAGCAGCTCTAGAATTGCTGTAATTAGCTTCCCCTGAGAGTCAGTGGTGCTCCTGCCTTGCGCAGTGGGGAGCTGATAACACTGAGCATCCTTTGCTAGTCCCCAAGTCAGGTCATCCCTGCATGCTGCAGTGCTCTGTCTCCAGGCTCCTGACTCTGGATCAGGGCATTTGCAGCTCCACTCCAGTGGCCCCCCCACTAACACCCTTTCAGAGTGTTTCAGAGTGTTTCAGGCTGGTAATTGGAGCTGACATTGGTCATGGCCATCAGGTGTTTGCAGGCTGATAATCAGTGTGAAATATTGTCTAGTACTTTTTTGTTTAGTTCTCTTTTTTTTGTACAATGAAGCTTTATTTTGAAAATGTATCAAATAACCTGTGTCATAATACGGTGAGTGGATTTAAATGTGGTCCTTCAACTGATGCTGAGTGTACATAGCATCTTCCTTGAAAGATGTCATGACTTTTCCACTCCCAGCATGTTCTTTATTACACCTCTCATGTGTATAAACCTTGACTTCCTCGTGTGTGTGTATATCAAGGGGGTTTGCTGTTCTTTGGGAGCTGCTGGAGTACTCTATGTCGTCTTCTGTTTTTTTTAAATTGGAGACCTCTTGCTTGGAAAGGCTAATGAGAATGTTAAATATACCACAGTTTGCAGAGTCCAGTCCTTTTATTCCTTTAGATGAAATTAATGGAAACACTTGGAAACTGACTGCAGGAAAAATCAGTACTAATGATACAGAAAAATACTTTTATGAGCAATAAAACATATTCTATAGTTGTTATGTTTTACATCTAGGCATGCAGATTATCTTTTCAGAGATCAAATTAGTTAATCAGCTTTTGAAGAATAGAAGCTTTTTCATTACCTATTTTCTCTTCCCTTCATGATTAGAAAGAGTACATTCTTACGTATAATATGTAAATTGCTTTGTTCCTTGTAAAATTTCATCTAAATCAAGTAGTGAAGTGCTGGTATACGAGTGTAGCGGTATCTAACCGTCAGCACAGAGTCCCACCAGCTAATGCTGCATCGCACTTGCAAAGGCAGTTCCTCCGGAATGGTGGATCCACTTGCCGCATCTCCTGAATATGTTGAGCTTGCACCAACTTAGTCAGATGCTAACATATCCTCTTTAGGTTTGATGGACTTAACTGGTGGCTGGTTGTGTTTTTTTAACTAGGTTTTATTCCTAGTCAGGTGTTGAAATGTTGCTTTTGAATTCTGCTGAAGTAGTTGGTAAACTTTTGTAGTCCCTCAGTGACTTGCATATGTGAAGTCACTCTGACATGCTCCTTCTGATTTTTGGACTGGAATTGAATGAGTTCTTGGGTTCTTTCAGTGTTTCTGATAATCAGCATTTTAAAACTGTCTGTAAAGGACTGGGTATTTCTGTGCAACCCAATACCTTTATGTAGAAGATGCACTTGAGGAGCAGAGGTTGTACGAATGTGCTTGGCCTCTGCTGGAAATTTTTTCCTAGTTAGCTTGTTAGGATCTACAGGACCTGAACACCCCTCTCTGTATGGAAGGGAATGTGGGGATCAGATGATGATGGTGGTGAATTCAGCACACGGATATCTGATTTCCTGGCAGATCTGACACTGGAGTATCTGGACTGCTGCCTGCCCCAAGGAAAAGGAGGTCGGTGTGACCCATGCTCAACCAGTACTCATCCAAGCTGTGCAACATGAGCTCCTAACCTGTAGACAGATTTACCAGCTCTGAATAATGTCTGTTGTGTTGTGAGATCTTATCTTCCTAATGTCCTGCAAGAGGGTACAAATGAGGAGAAATAAATATGGCTCTTGCTTTTGCTCTTTTTGCTTCCTCTGCATTTTGTGGAACAGTTGATTTGTTCTTATTCTACCTACTGTGTTTGTTAGTGCTTTTAAAGGACTGAGCTTATTTGTCAGAATTTTGAGAGCAAGTGAAAGTATGATTTGCTTCTACCTGCTCATTTTCCGGCAAATATTCTTCCATTTTTGCTGAACAAGTAAAAAAAAAAAAAGCTGCCTGCCTATGTCCTGATGCCCAAGTAGAGTGAAACCACTGTAACAAGCCTAAAGAGACTGTCATATAACATCCTTCAACAGAAATGAACAGGCACCAACTGGATAAATGGTGCCAAAGCAGGATTTTATCTTTATTTTGCATCTGTACCCACTGGTCCCAATGGGATGGGGATCCCCCTGCACCTGACCCAGCCTGCTTAGAGGTATCGGTGCTGCAGAGGCTTTACAATTTGATATTTGATTCCTGAAGCTTTTGAGTTGGGTGGTGGGAAGGGGCACTGCTTAAAAACCAGGTGCCTACTGGAAGTCCAGAGGTCTTTTTTAGGGGTAGGGATTTCTCATCTGCCTTTAGGATAAAGCGTTTTGAGTTGCGATTTGTAAGTAATACCATCTGCTCAAGAAACTTTCTGTCATGTGGCTGTATCAAGGGTGAAACTGTGTTTTGTGGTTTGTGACAGAATTTAAGGGCAGTCTTACAAAAACACCAGTGTATATAAGGCAGACCAATAGTTGGTTGTTGCTGTTGAGTGTGTTGTTGGTTTTGTGCAGGAAAAGGGAGCTCTGGCAAAATGCACTGAGTTTTCTGACTCAGCGGGGCAGTTTGAATTTAGTGTATAGCTTGGCCATGTCTTACAGATGTGTGTGCAAGCCTGTTCATCCTGTTCAGTCTTCTGATGCCACTAAACATTCACCAGTGGAAGAAAAAGACAGAATACTGCAGGTAATCTTTTTTTTCAAAAAAGAAAAAGCTATAACTTTCAGAAAAGTGTTAAGTGAAAGGCTGTCTTGTTAGAAGATGGATGTGCTTTCAGTGGGGCTAATTTAGACACTGAGGAAATATACGTGGAGCTGATTGCTGGCTGGGTGCCAGTCACTGAAGGGCACCGGAGGCTGAAATGCCAGGCAGTGCTGGTAGTGCTGGCACTTCAACCCATGACAGTTGGGTTGCATGAATTATCTCTCTGCCTTCCAGCTAATTTTATCCTGTTGATTTTTCATGAATCATTTCCCATCTCTACGGGTTAGAAATTAAAGTGGAAGTTTGCTAGCCAGAATAGCCACATCTGCTATTTAAAAACTAGTATCTGGGGTTTGCTTCTTGCCCACCTTCCCTTTCCCTTTTTACCTCCATCATTGTTCAAATACATGAATCGCTAGTGTTGCTCTCCCACAGAAATTTTTAGGCTGGCCAACCTGCACAATTCCAGGGGTCCTGTGGGTGTGTGTGACCTCACTGTGGGTGGCTGGGCAGTGGTGGTGGCAGTTGGGTGCTAGTGCTGTGTGGCAGAGTCCCAAGCACACAGCAAGGCTGGCAGGCATTGACCGAGGCATTGAATTTCATTCACGTGCCTTATGAAACTTTAAAGGCACTTTTTCCTCTCCCAGCACACCAGAGGAGCAGGAGTGTGGTGGTGGCCCAGCCTTCAGCATGCCTACCAAGCACTTCCTCTCTTCAGCCTTTTGGTCTGTCCATGAATGAGAGTAGAAGGTCATTTGGACAGTAAATTCACATCTCTGCTTCCCTTTGCTGAGCTGTGTGCCCTAGACTGAGGCTGACATCTGGGCCAGCAGCAAGAAAAGGATAAGTTCATTATCCAGAAGGTGAGCACTACAAGCAGAGATCCAGGGACCCATATAGGAGTTGCATAGTGTGGGGTCCTGTGGGTAAGCAAAGTTTTGCTGACAGCTGTGCTAAGGAAAAGGCATGTTCCCTTGAAACACAGTGAGCATTAGATGAATGACACGAGGCCCCTTGCTTGTTAATGTTGATTTTTAATTGATCTTGGTGGGTCACAGCAAATGCAGGAGACTGAAAAGTAATCATGTTGGGATGGTTTTGAAAATTGCCAAGTGGATGGCCCAGGAAATGAGTAGTATGACACCAATCCTAGCTAAATATAAAGTTATTCATATTTGAAAATTGGTGTTATGGAAGGTGTCTTGTACTTCTTAAGCAGTTCTTAATTTGTTCTTTGAGAAGCTTACCATTGGTTAAAGAAAAGTCTGTAGATGTGAGATAGATAGATATATATATATATATGGCATTTAACTCAGTGTATGAGAACCCAATTAATATCTAATGCCATAGAATGTCAATAAAGTATGAGTGGCTTGAAAATTGAAGACAGTGATTGACAGAGAGTCAGCATCCAGTAAACTGAAGGGACAGTATAAACAGTAAGGAGAAAGAAAGGCTCTCTAAGCTGAAGTATTAGCACACTAAAAAATCGACTGTTTTCAGATTAACTTTAAGGTGAACATAGAAAATGGTCAAAAGATCATGGTTCTGGCATTGCCATTTTAGATGAGGGGAGCAAATAATCCAGCTATTTTAAGATAGAGCTTGATCATTTTACAGAAGACTCTCTGCAACATGATATGTGGAGACTGCATTTTCAAAGAAGTTGACTTGATGACCCTTCCCTTCAGATGAGGGGAAGGGAGAAGCCAGTTCAGCCTGACGATTACTCAGTGATGCAGAAGAAAGGATGACTCACCACTGACAAAATGTGTAGATTAAATATGTTTGGTGAATTGTAGCTGTTGATAGGGTCAGGACAGTGTAATGCAGTTTGTTTGGTAAATGGAACCATTGAAACAAAAGCATTTTTATGCAGAGAAGTTGGGAGTTATGAATGTGGAAAGGCATGTCCTAAATGTGATCTGTGAAGGGAGGCTGTGTCCTGAGCAGTCCTGTGTGAGAACATGGGTTTCAGAATGGGCAGGAGGCTTTGGGGAGCTTTCTGTGTCATGTCCTAGATGGAAAAGACAGCCATGATTTTGGACACAAACAGGGTAGTAATTAATCAGAGTGAGAAGGTAGTTTTATGCCTGTAATCCTTATATTTACTTCCAACTCAGTCTTACATCAGTGTGGCTTTCAACTGCCAGCATCTTGAAGCTATGTAGAGAAAATTGGAAGAATTACACAGAAGAATGATGAAAATTGTTGGAAAGCTGAGAAGATACTGCATGGGTACATATCCAGGGCTCTGCTATGTTTGTGGTTTAACTCAGTGCTTATCGCTGTTGCTATCCAAACACCTTTCAGCAGTGCTTTAAAGGAGAAGGCTTACAGCTGCCACTTAGTTGTACATTTATTCTGTCCTTGGGGAGAAAAATCTTGGTGGAATAGCATCTAGTTTTAGTACTGAGGTTTTGTCTGTTTGTTCTAACTTAATAAATGAAGGTATATATTTACGTTGAAGAAGTCAGAGGCGAAGGAGTGGAACTGACAGTTCTGACCAAAGATGGTGAGGTTTGTTACAGCCATTGACTTGGGAAGCAGTTCTTTCCATTTGCTCAAAGCAGCATCCCAAGAGACTGAGTATTTCAGCCTTTCACACCTAGTTGCAGAGTCCTTTGGAGGAATGGCTGACTGGTGCCCAGAACTAGGGAGAGTCACATACAACTTATCTGTGATGGGAATTAACAATTTAGATGAACTTCTGATGAAGTGTTGGCTTCTCTTCCTCTTGCTAGACTCAGATGGAGATTTTTGTTCCGTTTATAGGCTAAAGATAGGGGAATGGGATGTGCAGGGGGTCAGTCAGATTGACCTAATTCTCCTTCCTACCCTTAAACTGTGAATCTGTGAGTTCAATGCAGGGAGTCAAGTACAGCAAAAATGAGAACTTTCCATGTATTTTAAAACTGCAAGTCATGTATTGTTTCAGATGCAGCACCTGCCTCACTTCTGTGGCATGTCACACTGTTTCAGAAGCTTTTAGGCTGCATGGGAGTTTTACATTGTTAGCATCCTGCTTTTTTGAGTTGAGTAAACACAACATAAGGAAGTCGGGGGATAAAATAGTAACGTGGTTTGCATAGACTTGTGCTGATCCACGATGATATATGGATCAGCATGTGGATCCTCTTCCTATTCTGAGATCAACACAGGGCAAATGCTCCAACTGGCCATAATACAGGATTTTGTAATCAGTGTTTTGCGTCTTCACTAGAAGCCACCATAAAACAAACTTAAAATGGATTCAGGGGTTATTGCAGAGGTTCTCTTCCTTCTTCCTCCCCTCTGAAATGCATCTGTCATGAAATAGATCATGACAGGGTTTGATAACATGTTTTGTCAATGAATCACATAAGTGGTGGTGTGAACACATCTTGCATCCATTTGAAATGGCAGGAGGAATTCCAGGTTGGCAAACAGGAATTTTCCTGTTCCCAACCTGTCTGCAGTCAGGACAACAGTGGGAATTTGGTGTTTGGGCACCCCAGTAATGTTTGTCATGTCAGTTGCTGTTCTTGGGTAGGTCATTAAAACCACTGAGAACTCTCAGCCCTTCCTGCTGTAAAACAGGTTTAAGTCTTGTGGTTTTGAAGTTTGCTTCAAAAGCTTCTTCAGAAAGATGCAGGAAAACTGGTATCTTTTGTGTAGCCCCAAGCTTCGTCAGTGTTTTCAGAATTCAGAACTCAAAATGCTTTATACTTCTGACGACTTTATGGCTACTGATTATAGTGGAGTAATTTGCAATGGTTTAAACAAGTCCTGGTCACGGCTTATGGTTGCTCAAATCCTACATCATGCATGCCCTGTAATTTTTACTAATTAATTTTTACTAATTAAGTTTGAATTTGTGACTGCTTCAGCTTGTCTCCAGCTGTGCTGGCTGTATTCAGCCCTGCTCTGTGGCCATCAGAGAAGAGCCCTGGCCTCTCAGCAGGCCGGGAGGCAAGTCATCACGTCTTTCCCTGCCTCTACCAGCCTTTAATGTGCCAGTACGCTGCTCTGGTGCACCACTGGGTGAAGGACAGCTTCACCCCCAGGAGCATTGTAGTTTTGGGGGGAAAGTTTAGTCAGTGCTGTGGCAACTGTCAAGGCAAAAGCGATTTTCCCAGTGGCACGTTGGGTTATATCTGACTGTGTACAGTGGGTTTCCTCTGAGCAAACCGGTTCCCCCTCTTATTTTGTGGTTTTTCAGTGTTTGCATTGGCTGTGAGAATGAGCTGCATAGCCAGCTGATACTTCATAAATTGACCTGAAATGGTTGACATGGCCAAGGACCTTGGTAAGAGAATTGACCTCAGGGAGAATTGTCAGCCTAGGTCTTCCATGGCTGTATGGGGGTGAGGGAGCTTGGAGCCATGAATGCTCTGCTTTATTCCACTTTCTTAGCTTGTCAGTAGCTGACTGTTCTGTATTCCTATTTCTGGTAATAATATGCAACTGTACAAAAAGCATATGAACTCCATCTTTCACATGGTCCTGCACTTTAAAACGTGATACAAGATATACAAGATCTTTCTTAAAAGAAGAGGGGGTGACCTCCAGAAGGCCAGCAGTGAGCAACTGAGTGAAGGAGCTGTGTGCTGAGGTGGGGATGGATTCCTATATGGCTCTTTCACATGCAAGAATGTCACAGTCTGGGAAACCTGCCAGTAAAATGCAAAATTAAAGCTCTGTTTTGGAGGCTGATCCACAAAGATAAGAGTCTGTGACTGTTAACGAGTAACTACAAGAGCAGCAGTGATAAAGGCGGCATACTTGAGGACAGGAATTCACAGGTTTGTTCATGTTTAACCCCATTTGGAGTTTTTCCTGCATTAGAGATTAACAGCACAGATGTTCTGTTTTCTACTTCCCTGATTTTGAGCAATATGGTAGAGACACTGGAACTCTAAGCACGTCATGCAGAAATGTGACAGGTCCTCGCCTACTTTAAAAGAAAACATGAGAGGTTATGTGGCACTGCCTGTGAACCCAGGGACAGCACTGGGACACCTCTTGAGATTTGTAGGTGTCACACTGGTGTATTGGGCCCACTGAGGACCATTGTGCCTGCGTTTGCTGTCCAAAGTGCTTGATGTTGTGTGCAAAGAGCACCCAAATGTCACAACATCCCTCTCACCTAGGGATTGTCCTCTGACATACTGCTAGGACTTAGCAGTAGACTGTGAGCACAGAGACATGCACATGGCGGGCCAAGTACTCCCTGAGAATACCGTCAGCAGCAACCAAGGAGCCTGCTCTTCTTATGCTTACTTGGTGCTTTTCCACGTCACCTGACCCTAGAACAATGAAGCGGAGTGAGTAAAAACCGCAGAATGTTAACTAGACTCTTGTAGCTGTGGAAAAGTAATGGGGGAGGAGAAAAGGCAAGAAAGAGAAATTAGGAAAAATTAAACACCACTTTGAATACATCAGAAGCTAAAAGAGTCCTAAAAGCACAATCATCTGTTGAGATCTGGAGCTGGAGAAATGTCATATGTTTCTTTCTTGGCAGAAAAGCTAGAAGATGGTATCAGTTACAGCAGTAATGTAATGCTCTCTGTTGTAGCAGTAGCTTGGGAAATTACCAAATAGCAGCTACTACAGCAGTACATTTTAAATGTTCTGGCTAACTTGCATCCAGGGATTTTGAAAGGCCTGGCTGAGCAGTGCTCTCCAGGCCATAAATGCTAATTTAAAAATAATTCTAAAAAACCTGTATACATAATGAGTTAGACAGAAAAAAAATGTGTGTTACTCATAAGCAAGTAAGCCAATTTCAAGTTTAATTGGGCAGACTAGAGCAGCAGGCTACCTGCAGCATGATGTTCGCTTCCAGTAAAATAATGGAATAGCTGATACGGATCAGATTGGCTGTGGCTAAAGGGGGTATTAATGGTAATATTCTGTCTGTACAGATTTTTTTTAAATCAATCTTTTCTAACATAGTGTGATTTTCTGGTGTTGCTGTCATTTTATTTGATAAAGGTAAAACTGTTTGTATGTCTTGTATGTTTAATGCACTGAAGTTGTGCCACAGGTTTTGGGAATAAACAGGTAGGATGATTCAGTGTGTCATGTACAGTGTTGGAGTGAGTCCATAGGAGGGCTGTGAAGATGATAAGAGGGCTGGAATGCCTCTCCTGTGAAGGCAGGCTGATAGAATTGGGATTGTTCAGCCTGGAGAAGAGAAGACTCTGGCGAGACTTTATTATTGCTTTTCAGTTACTTGAAGAGGGCTTATAAGAAATCTGGAGACGGACTTTTTAGTGGGGCCTTTAGCAATAGGACAAGGGGGAATGTTTTTAAACTGAACAAGGGTAGATTTAGGTTAGATATAAGGAAGGAATTCTTTCCTTCTTTCCTGTGAGGGTGATGAGACACTGGAACATGCTGCCCACAGAAGCTGTGGCTGCCTCATCTTTGGTAATGTTCGAGGCCAAATTGGATGGGGCTTTGAGCAGCCTGGTCTAGTGGAAGGTGTCACTGCCCTTGGCTGTGGGATTGGAACTACATGATCTTTAAGGTTCCTTCCAGCCTAAGCCATTCTATGATTCAATACTTAAAGGAAAACCCGGCTAAATAAAAGGTCACATTATTTGTGACAAAAAAGGAGAGCCATTGCTGATAGTATAGTAGAGCTGGGAAGTTGGTTTTTTTTACTTGATGCTAATCAAGGGGCAGGAGTCATACTCTTCTCCCATTTAATGGGTTATAGAATGAGAGGAAATGCCTTCAAGTTGCACCAGGGGAGGTTTAGATTGGATATTAGGAAAAATTTCGTCACTGAAAGAGTTATCAAGCATTGGAACAAATTGCCCAGGGAAGTGGTTGAGTCTCCATCTCTGGAAGGTATTTAAAAGACGTAGTTGTTGCACTTAATGATATGGTTTATTGGTGGACTTGGCAATACCGAGTTTATGGTTGGACTCGATGCTTTTAAAGGTTATTTCCAGCCTAAATGATTCTATGATTTAGTAGTAGACTTGGCAGTCAGATTTACTTTGGACTCAGTGATCTTAAAGGTAATTTGCAGCCTATATGATTCTCTGATTTTACATTTGTTGGTGTCCTGGGAAAAAAACACAAAGTTGGATTATGTTTGTGGGCAACATAAAGTATGGGCAAGTTGCAGGTAATGAAGAGAGGCGAGTCAGTGCTGAAGCTGGGATTGCATGTGTTCTGGGTGAGATGACAAGGAGCTGTGTGAAAAGCTTAAAACAGTCACCTAGTCTCAGAGCAGGTGGGAGGGCTGATTTGGTGCATGGTGGCCTTGGAGCTGTTGCAGGAGGGAGGGCTCTTACAGCAGCATGACAGCTCACAAAAAACAGAACCCCAGCTGGGCACAGTGGACAGAAAGTAAATGCATTACTTGGACACAAACATGGAAAACCTGAGCAGGGCCAGGGTGGGTGTTATCTCAGTGCAAGGTGCTGCTCCCACCAGTGCAGGAGTGCTGAGGCTGGTGCTGCGCAAGAATGTTGCTGATAAGTTGGAAGGAGTTCAGGGGGGACTATGAGAGAGGAGGGCTGCAAAATGTGCCATACAGTAAACTGGAGCTTTCTGTGTAAAATAAATGCCAAGTTTCTTCAATTCCCTCCCCCCCTCCCTTGTTTGGAGGTATGCTGTGGTTTTAATCAGAAGTTCACTGAAGGAAGCATGGTGACCTGCCTTGGCAGGTGGTCAGACTGTCATCACAGGGTTTCTCTTTCTCTACAAGTCTATGAGTGAGAAAGAAAAAAAACATTTTATCTTCAGAGACAGATGTCTGTATGTCTTCCTACTGAAGTCTTGGGGGGTGAGTGTGTTTTAACTTCCAAAATGGAAGCAGTTGGTTATTCTGACTGAGAGCATCTACCCTGCAGCCAGCATCCACCTCTCCTGTGCCAGTAGGCCTCACAGCATCTCTGCATCACAGCATCAAAGCATCTCTGGGCAGCACCTGTCTCTTCTTGTCTTTTAACATTTTCCTCCTCCCCAAGCTTTTTCCCTCTTCAGCTGCTTTACTGTAGACTTTCCAGGAAAGACTTTCTTCTCCTCTAGGAAGGGCAGGTAGGCCCTGACTGCAGCACAGGCTAATGCATAGGTACAGGATTGGAGAGCTTCCTTTTTGCTCCAGGGTGTGCAGACAGGGGATTCATCCTGACAAAATTAAGCCCTGCTGTTAGAATTGCCTTCCTTTTGAATGTCTTTGATAATTCTGAAAGAAAGTATTTCTTGGTTAGGCATCTTGTAAAGGCTTACAAATGCATGTTTGCTTGTGTCTATTGTACTTACCCTGAGGCTTTGCTTTCAGACCACAATATAAATATTAAGTAATGATCGTTGATACGAGTTTGATAAATGTCCTTATCAAACACATGCACATGCACATTGCATGTAAGAAGTGGGACTGGAAAAAATTATCATTTGTCCTCTGGTACAAAGAGGAACCAGAAAGGTTGGGAATAGCCACCTTGCTGTAAAACAGGGCAGAAACGCAGACCAGACTTCCCTGATGTTTGGTCCCATACGACTATGTGTGGAATAAAAAAATTCATGTCTTCAGGCGTTTGTGACCTTAGAACATGAATTTAGGAATGCCCTGAGCCAAGTCACGCTAGGGATGGGCTCTTTCACAAGCTCCGCTGAGAGAAGGGGTCTGATCAGACACTGAGGCTCCTCCGTCAGCACAGCAAGTATGCAACATAACAAAGAGTGTCATTGGACAGCAGACATTGAAAGGGGGATCCCAGGGAACTTTGTGGGGAGCAGCTGTGAAATCTGTCTGATCTGGTAAGTACCTGAGAACAGCCAGTCTGTGTGCCTTGGAATAAGTTTTAAGATTAATGCAATGAAGAAATGAGTAGCGCTTGGCTTTATTCCTCTTATCAAGGTGAGATGCTCTTAAGCTTAGTGGTCCTTCTGAAAATCTAAATTAAACTCATTCCGAATTATTGTCACTTGACATACCTATCTTTTCAGCATCACTCCATGATGGGAGGAGGAGGGAAGTGTTACCGTTTCGGAGCTTACTGTCCTTAGACATCATTCAGTGATAGATGATTCCATGTAGTGGCCCCCGGCTCTTGTATTTACAAGAGGGAGAGGCATTTTCACTATGGCAGCCTTGTGTATCAGAAGGGTGGCTCAGTTCTGGAACTTGTAAAGGACAGGAAGATTGAGAGCATGAATTGTACACTCTTGGTGGAGTTATGAATGGGCTGTAGGCACTTACCTGTTAGTTAGAGGTGTTAAGAGAACACAGAAAGCTCCATCTGCAGGGGTGTAGTACACTGCACTCCGTTCCCAGATGGAGACTGGCATATGTTATGTCTATAGACAGATCCCAGTTCAAGGCCACAATCTCTGTTCCTCTTTCTTGTCATTCTGTCCCCACAGACCTGCTCTGAGATAGAGGTGCTCCATGTTCCCATAACATATCACACCCATCAATCTTAAATTCCACATGCAAATTTTTAATGAGCACTGTGAAACATACTTCAGATTCTCCATGCCTCAGGTTGCTCCATGGTGTCTCACACTCTTCATCTGACCTACTGCTTTTCCCTCCCCAGAGCAGGAAGGCTTTTCCACCTGTGTGCACATATAGATGCTCCAGTTGTGATGGCACGTCTTGGTGCTGGGAGGGAGCCTGTGCTGCTGACTGCGTCCCAGCCCGGGGGAGGAGGCTGTGGTTCCTGGGGGAGGAAGGTTATGATTTCCTGACTGCTTATACTTCTTCCTCCTTCATTCTTTTTCAGAACATGAGTGAGAACTTGAAGGACTGTTTGATCCAGACCCAGGCTTCCTTAGGGGAGATGGTGACGATAAAAACAGAGGCCTGCTCTCCGTGCCAGGACCAGGAATATGGACAACCTTGGTATGTGGCTGAGCTTCAGTCTGATGTACTCTAACCCCTTCACTCCACCTACACCCCGGTTTAAAGGTGGTTTTAAGGAATATAGTTCTTGAAGTTATTAAAGCTCTCACTTGTGAGGTCTGCCTTGGGGTGTGACAGGAGTGGTCACCTACTTGTGCACCTAATGTAGCTGAAGCTGTTACCTGCTGTAGGCTTTAGCCTTAAGCCATTTCAGGTAGCGGCTTTTGGCAGGTTGGATGGCAAGTTGAATTATTTCTCTGCTGCAGGTGTGGGACTAAAAGAGTTGATCAGGCCCCATTGCCTCAGCTCCTCTCTGTGTGCGGTCCCAATGTCTTGGTAGGTTAACGTCATCTTTCTGTTCCCTCCTCAGCTCTGGAAGGCCTGACCCACAGTCCATGGAGATGGAGCCCAAGAAACTGAAAGGGAAGCGAGATTTAATCATGACCAAGAGCTTTCAGCAAGTGGATTTCTGGTGTAAGTGTCTTGTGAATGAGGGAAAAGCACCACTGCTGCTTTTATAAAATCTGGTCTTTTCCTGTTGGTGTCCTACTGGTTTGGGGCAGGAGGCAGGAAGATAGAAAGCCAGAGACGAATTTGCATGCTTTCCCGAAAACGGGCACATTTGATAGGGAAGCTGTTGCCCATGAAGTGGATATGCAGCAATAGGGAAGCAGGTGGAAAGTGAGCTAGAAATGTGAAAATGCACGCTGGAAGACCCTGAGAGTCTGCAAAACCCAAGGACTTGAATTCAGAAACTGCAAAGGGAGCATTGTGCAGATGAAAACTCTTTCCCCTATATCCTGGAAAAGAAAACTTGCTACTTATGCATACCTATAAAATATCAACTGGTAGACTTGCATCCCTGTCTGGAGACAGAGGAAGTGCCTGCGGATGCTGTTTTCTCTTCCAAGCCCAGAACGAACGCTGTACAATGAGTAGAGGTTTTTTTCAGAGATGTTTGTTTTAGCTCTCCTCTGGTGTGTGAGTAATCAAACCTTTTAGTTGGAGAATTTGGCTGCTAACCAGGGATGTGCAAGAAGCCCCCAACCTCTGTCTCCTGCAGGCAGGTCCTTTTCCTGTGCATTCAGCCATCAGTGGCGAATATGTGTGGGCAGCAGGGTTCATGCAAGTGCAGATGTTGGCTAGGCAGGTGTGGGTTGTGGCAGAGCCCTTGTTGAGAGATATGTGGCAAAACATTGGAACAACTAGTGAAGGGTCTGCATGTGTGGAAGCTGGATTTTGGGAGAAGTGGCTTAGCTGGGCCAGGGGGAGGATGGAGAGCTGACCTGCATGCTCTGCGTCCTAGGTGCTATGTGAGCCTGTAAAGGCATCATGTCTGCCCATCCTAGCCCCTGCTTCCCTTGCATTTGCAGTCTGTGAGTCCTGCCAGGAGTACTTCGTGGATGAGTGTCCAAACCACGGCCCTCCAGTGTTCGTGTCTGACACCCCAGTGCCCGTTGGCATTCCTGACCGGGCAGCGCTGACCATCCCACCTGGAATAGAGGTGGTTAAAGAGCCCAGTGGGGAGAATGATGTGCGCTGTATGAATGAGGTGATCCCCAAAGGTCACATCTTCGGACCGTACGAGGGGCAGATCTCAAGCCAGGACAGGTCTGCAGGATTCTTCTCATGGCTGGTGAGTGACAGGTTTCCCCAGCTAAGTGACACCTCAGCCATGCAGCTCAGAGCTGAGGGAGTCATGGGCTTGTGGAGCCAAACCTTAGCCATCTTCACCATTCTGTGAAGGTCTTCCACTGACCCACGTGGGCACTATGTGAGCACTGATCTGCCATAAATATTAGCAGCTTAAAGGTAGAGATATGCAAAAGGAGACCAGGCACCTGAGTTCAGTTCACAGTTGTAGAAAGCAGAACTTGCTTCTACTCTATCTCTTGCCGTGTTCTTTCATCCCCACTGAATATCTAGGTGTCCTCTAGTACTTTGCTCTGCTTTGGTCATTATTTTTAGAATGGAGGAAGGATTCTGTCTAGAAATTGCAGTGCTCTCTCATGAGTCTACAGTACTCCTTCTCAGACTGCCTGAGAAAAGGAGGTGGCCAAGAAGCCAGAAAAGAGATCCAGTCCGTTAGGAACTGATCTACATGCAGACTTAGCACCAAGCCATGTATTTTTTTCCCCCCATGCTGCTGGCCTTGGTTAGCATATGAGAGGAAACTGTCACTGGATTGACAGATGTTAATTATTATGAGAAATGCAGAGAGGGACTTGACCTCTAGGTGGGAGAAAAATTGAGAGCTGCTGATATGAAATGCTCCTCATGCTTTTCCATTTGTAAAATAAATGTTTCACATCTTGACTTAAGGCTGGAACTGAAACAGTGCTTTGAGATCATACACCTTCTCTTGCCTGGACCAGCTAGTTGAAATGCTGCATCTGTTTTCTTGTTCCGCAGATTGTTGATAAGAACAACCGCTACAAATCCATTGATGGGACAGATGAAACCAAAGCAAACTGGATGAGGTGAGTCCAGTTCTCTTGTGCCTTCCCTTTTGGGGCTTTGTCTTCCAGAGAGAGGCCATCAAACACTCCTGTTGTTTTGTGTGTCAGAAAAACAAACCAAAATGCCACCACCCATTGTAAATGATGTGTTTGTGCTCTTTCAGTATTTGTTGTGATGAGTATCCTTTGGTGTCAGATTCAATGACAGAGTCTAAAACAAGGCAAGGAGGATTGCTATTTTCTGGAATGAGATATCCACTCTTAAAAACACTGACAGGTCTCACTCCATTTTTTTATTCTTTTTTTATGTTATATGCAAATATTTGCAAAATGCTTTGCATTATCCCCAAGGTAGCATTTGATTTGGTTTGGAGGTTTTTGTCCCTTCCTGTTTGACAGATACTGAAAGAGGTGCTTTTTTTGTTTTCTTTCTGGGCTTCATTTGAAACAGCTATCTGTGGTGGCTGTCATTTGGCAGTTTCAGCTGTCTGTGCGAGGAGAAACGTGAAGTGAGCAAGCTGCCGCAGAGCTGAAGGCAGACCTGATGCGTGTGCTTGTGCTCCCTCTGCTGGCCCCGAGCCTCGGCAGAGCAGGGCCCGAACACCAGTCAGGACTACGCCAGGAGTGGGGCTGCCTGTGGTTTGGGAACTGCAGTAGGAAGGGAAAGTATGTAACCATGTTGCCATGTTTCAAGCATTGACATAAATCTGCAAAATGTAGGTCACTGAGGCCTTGTACATATGAGGAGTGACAACAGAATGGGGCTCCATGTTGAGGGCCATCCCACATTCAGATCAATCCTGTTTTCAAGAGTGAATTTTCAAATTGCTTATTATCAAGAAGGTATTTCCTGTAAGAGTTAAACAGCATAGAATTATCTGTTTTGTTCGTCTGGATGTGTAGAGTTCTCAGCTGTCACTCACTGAGGGAAGAGAGTGTTAAGGACAGTTAGATGCAAGGTTGACCTAATTGGTCATATCTGGTTGCACTACTTTTGCTCCATTTGAGTCTTTACATGGATAGAAACTGTTCTGATGTTTATATTTATAAAGTTCAGAAAAGGATTTCATTTTTCTCTAAGAAAATCAGAGTGAGATTTTTCTGCATAGCTCAGGATGGGTTTATGTGATCTGCATGACAGTGAAGCAAAACAGTCTTGGAAAGCAAAAATTCTGTGATGAGTTCTTCTTCCTACTGCCATGAACATAAGCTTGATGTCTGGATTTAAATGGGCACTACTTATGGTCCTAGCACCAAAGACCAGAATGTTCTTGCCTAAATTTATATTTGCCATGCTTCAGTCTCGAGATGCGTGTGGCCTGGACTATTCTGTACAGCCTTGAAAGGCAAAGAGTTTATGGCTTTGTCGAAAGGATATGTTTGCGACTCTTCTGCAAAGAGTCAAGGGACTCGTGCAGGCTGTACCAGTGTTACTCATCTTTCTGATTTTACTCTTGAAAATGACTTGTAACAGTAGAATTATATAGAGTCTTACTGACAGTTCAAATTGCAATAGAGGTCCTCAAAAAGCCTGGATTTTGTTTGTTAGCACCTTTCAAGCTGAGGTATTCTACTAGGTATCCTGTGCTAGAGCATCACCTGACACTGAGATTCCCCACAGAAACCATACTTTCAGGATGCTGTAGACAATGCTCTTTTTGTTTTTCAGGTGATTCTCTTTGCTATCACTCACAGTAAGCTTTGCCTAGTAGCCCTTTGGGTAGGTGGGGATGGCATAGGGAGGGCAGCTTGGGCTGACTCCTCTCTCTTCTTGTAGATCTGGCTATTTTTTTGTTGTTTGAATACAACATCTGAGTCCATTTTCATGTTTCCACTGAAGACAGTATGTACACTGCAGCACTTCCTGGCTTATTTTCAAGTGACTATTTACCTAGGGCAGTGAATGACAGGGAGGAAGGAGTACGAAGTGTAGCAGGTGGCATGGTAGTGGTAACATCCTCATGCACTTTCCTTCATCAGTCAGTGAAGACAAATTCCTGATGTTAGGAGCATGTTCTCCTAAGCTGGCTGCTGGCAGAAGAATAATGTACCCTTCATCTTTGACCAGAGTAAAGGGCAGTTGTTTGCATTACTTTATGAAACTCTATGGCTTTGACTTGTGCAAGCATCTTCCTCTGTTTTTATTTTTCTGGGGGTTTACCACCGTAGATCACAGCAAACTTCAAGTGAAATTAATACTTTCTTGGACACAAACCATAAATTGCTTCTGATAGGAGCATTTTGGGCTTCTGAAGGGTTGTAGAGAGCCATCCGTTTTCCTGGTTGCTTCTGAGGAAATTCTGTTACTTAGTTGTTTAGTGCAAGACTTTCTCACTTCTTTTTCCTTTGCTTTCCTTTCTGCTACCTTTCCTCTCCAAACATAGTAACAGAGGTCAAGGGGAGCCAGACTGTTCTGTAAATCTTCCTGTATCTACTGATAATGATTTGATTTGATCTTCATATAATAATGGACATACAACAATAAGCTTGGAAGGGAGCTCCGGTGGAGTGCTCCAACAGCCTACTTAAAGCAGCACCAACTTAGATCAGTAGGTCTTTTAAGTGCTGAGCTACTGTTTAAACTGTACAAGTCCTTTTAAAAGTAAACATTAAAAAAAAAATTAGGGTTACTGAGACTGGGTGAGTAAAAGCCACTATGAATGTAATTTTGTTGAACTTCTTAGACTGATTTCTGTTGTCCTGCAGCGAGTGGAGCAAATGTTCTTATCCATTACAAAGTCAAATTTATGCAAAACAAAAGGATCCTAATGTACTGTGAGGACTCTCATCCCTGTAAGAAAACCTGAAGTACTGCATCACCCTGGGAAAAGTTACATACTTGTTTCTTAGAGGCCAAGAAAAGTGGAGTTTGTTGGTATCTTTGCAGGGTGATCGTTAAGTGCCTGCTGTTCATGTAGTTTACAATGTCACATGTATTTTTAAAGAAGTAGCTCTACTGTCTTGCACCTTCAGATTGACCTGGGCTGAGGTGTGAATTCACAGCCTCACAGCTGGAGCTCCTCTGGACCTTGCTAAAACCCACACAACATCACCACACCAGAGAAGTACTTGCAAATATCAGTGACTGCCTTTAGGAACATACTGCATGCTGGAGGAAATGCATGAGGGGAAACAATCTCTCTGCTAGTAATACTGCCTGCATTTTTAGAAGGAGGAGGTTAATGTGCCTGATAGGAACCTAACATTAATTGAATTTGTGATTAAAACTGGCCAGAGCTTATTACTCTCTGTGTGACAAGTTTGCTATTGGAATACATAAGTTATCTTGGATTGTTTTGACCCAAGTCGTGCTGGAGCAAATGAATGAAAACTCTTGAAATCTGAATATCTGAGCCTACCACAGGCTGTGCTGAATGCATTTGATGGAATGCCCTGACTGGGAAGAGCAAAGAAGGGCTCTAATTCCCCATCGGTGCAGCTTTGCTAGTGACAGCAGCTGTGAGTTCAGCAGAGAAAGAGGGGTCATCAGGTTTCCTGACCCCAAAACGCCAGAGACAGTTCTATTTTGCAAAATAGTGTTATCCTTTTCACCAGAGCAGTTTGTTTCCACCACATAGAGGCACTGATGATACTGTGGAGTCATGGGCACCTGCCGAGAATATACATTTTGCCGAATGTGATAAAAATCAAACTGTAAAATTCACTTCCATGTAGCCTTTTCCTTCCTTCCAGTTTTCAGCTGGGAGAACTCTTTTCCTTTTGAGATTTTGTTGGGGTTTTTTGAGGTCAGCTTAGCAACTGCTTTGCTGGCTCTCCATAATTTCACTACCATCTTCTCTAAATGCTCCTTCTTTCCTTCTATAAGTGAAGCTCCACCAAAACAGTATATCAGTAACAGTATATGCATTTACATTTGTTCCAATTAAATACATCTGTGCGCTTAGGTGCCAGCTCTCCCTGTAAGTGGCCTGAATTTGAGCAGCTTTTCCTATTGGTTTTCCAGCTTTAACCAAGCTTCTGACACTTGCCCCAATGGAGGGCAGCAGTGTCAGTGAATTGATTAAACAACAGTGTTAAATAGAACAATAACTGACAAGGGTCAGTGCCCTTCTGTAGGTTTTTCTTAATATACATCCCACAAGTACCTTTCAGACAAGTGCATCCCAAACCATTTCTCTTGTGCTGGGCCACAGCAATGTTGGAAGGCACATATCTCTGAGGAGGTGCCACCAAGACCATCACAACTGTTCTCAGGATGGCTACCACATCTTTTTGATGGGCTGAGGCTAAGAAGTGTTCATTTGATGCACCAGAAACGGTGCAGCCTCCTGTCAGTGGCAGTGACAGGAAGCCTAGCCAGGAAAAACAAGTGGGTGGCCTCATTCCTTTTAAAAACAGTGGAAAATGACAACCATTTCTGGGTGAAACTAGAGCTTGCTGTGAAGCAGACAACTGCTGGATGTGTAGTACCTCAATAGTGAAAAAAAAAATGCCTTTCCTTAGGAAAAGTGTGTTGCCCATGAGTCTAGTCAAAATCTTCCTACCCTAAAAATACCCCAACTTATTGTAGCCTCTGCATGACATCCTGCAAATTGTAACAGAAAGAGTGTTGTTAAAGTTTCCATTGCATGTTGTGCCAGGCAGAACAATAAGATATGTTTCAGGCCTCTAAATTTCCTCTAAATTTTGAGCAATGTCACCTTAGAAGCTAATTCAACTCTGTGATTGCAAGTTCTCACGCTTTTTTCTGTGCACAAACTGCAGCAAGTGATACAAGAATGAACTGAAATTCTCATGTGTAAGTCAGGGCATTAGATGAAGTATAAAATTTCATTTTAACTGTAAAGCAGAGAAGGCTTCTTCACAGTAGTGTTGCTTGGTGTTTTTTTTCTTAAGCTTGAAAATTGCCTCTTAAAAACAAAACGACTGCCTTTTCCTGGTGTGATTGAGGAAAACTAAGAGGTTGTTGCGGGTGGGGGGAGCTGGATCTCACCAAACTTGTTTGCCCCAGTGCTGCACTGGCCAAGTGTTGGATGCAGGGGGCTGCTTTGCGCTGATTTCCTTTTACCCAATTATGCTTTGTGGGATGTTCAACCCAAGGAACATGGCTGAACGAAAGAGGAAGCCCAAGTTTTCAAAGGAAGAACTGGACATTCTGGTCACTGAAGTGACACGAAATGAAGCCATGCTGTTTGGGAGGGAGACGGTGCGTCTATCCCATGCTGACAGGGACAAGATCTGGGAAGGCATAGCCAAGCAGGTCACATCAGTCAGCCACGTCCCCAGGTCTGTAAAAGACATTAAACATAGATGGGATGACATGAAGAGAAGGACCAAGGACAAATTGGCATTCATGCAGAGGTCCATATCCAGCCCTGGCAGCATGGGGCAGCCTTCAGCCATCGTCCTGACCGCCCACGAGAGAGCCATCAAGTCAACGCTGCATTCGTCTCACCAGATGCATGACTTCCAGAGAGCAGATCTGGATGTGGTTGACTGCCCGTCAATAAGCTGTAAGTATCATTGGCTTAACACCTCTTTGTCTTATGCTTGCATACCTCAGTTTGACACCTCAAGATTTTTGTGTGTTGTGTGAGATGCTGGGTTGCCTGTCAAGACAGGTCCAACTCCTGTGGTTGCTTTCTACCACCAGAGCCTGCTCTGGTGGTCATAGGATGTTGAGATGGATTTTTTCCAGGTTAAGATCATCTTCATTATCTGTTTATCTGTTTCTTTTCCGTATTGTCTTCTAAGGGTGGATAATGGATTATAAGTCTGAACTAATCCTACAAGTGAGGGAACGTCTGTAGTTGAAGTACAACTACCTTCAGTCTGTAGAAAAAATGCTTGTAAAGGATTAGGAGATATTCACCCTGATAAAACAGCAATGTTATCAAGTTGAGTCATCTACCAGTCACTAATGCATCACTTCCAAGAGGGTTTTTGGGGGTCGTAGTGATTACTGCTGTTCATTAATCTGAGGCTGGGCCACTTATGGTTTCTCAGTAGTGTTCTGAAGGATCAGCATAGATGCTGTGAAAAAGGTAGATGATAACGATTCCTTCTTCACTGGGTTTAAAGGAACTGCTGGCCCTGTTTTCAGAGCTATCTTCTTACACCACAATTCTCAGGCACCTTCCAATGCTAAACCACAAGCTGGTTTTTGCAGGTTCTTTACATAGTTGTGTACACACGGCTTTCCTTTGTGGAGGTGCAGCTTATTGGCCTGTGAGCCTTTCTGGGTACAAAGGAAAGGGGATAACTTCTTGAGAAGTGAGTCAACTAACACCTCAAGGGTGGCAATGTCCTACCACATTAGGTCTGATCTCATATCTGAAGTAATGTTTTTAGTGGGCAAGCAACGAAGTTTAAGAACTTATGAAGTGGGACTTGGTCATTCTTTGCATCTATCTTGGAAGTCAGTTGCACTATTTCAGAGATAAAAGGAATACAGCTTGTGAAAGGAGATAGCTTTTGCTGTTGCAACAGGTGAAATCTTGTCTCTTCTTACTCTTGATATGCGTGTGCCTGTGAACTGGCACAGTTCATACAGTTCATTATCACACTAATGAGAACTTTCCTCTGGTGTTTTGCTTTTGTTTTGATTTTGCATCAAGTTTATTTACCTGATTAACATAGGGTCCTTTTGCTGCTGCACCTGACTGTCTGATTGTCTTAGTGATGCCAAGCAACATAGTGATTTTGCAGTACACCCTTTGTGAGCAGCAAATGCTACGTCTATGTTTTTCTCAGTGCAGGAGATGTAAGAAATTATACAGGAGCAGGATTTTTGCATGAGGAGCCTGTGTCCCTCCAAAATATTGAAGTGCGTTAGCTACTTATAGTTCCGGGGAAAAGGAGTCATTGCTACTGTCTGAAACGGATTTATATTCTAGTAATGAAGAATGCTGTGTACAGAATACCATAATAGCTTGTGTTGACCCACTCTTCAAGCTTCTCATGGCTAAGCTTGTCACTGAGATGCTAACGTTGCAGCACTTGCATGTTGACTTACACATCAGAAGCTACAGGCTTATCTGAACTGCAGACTGAGGCGAGGGGAAAACCTGTGTTCTTTGAAATACTCTGAAACAGAAGCCAGTGTGAGGAATTTCACACTAATAATTCATGCTTCCTCTTTTATTTAAGCTGGTGAAGATGAAGAGATACCAGGCACTTCTCAGGAACACCACTTCGCTTCACTGCAGAGGGCTGGTGCAGGAGTCAATCAGCTCTCCAGGTCCTCCTTCCTCTGCACTTCTTCCTCATCAGAGCACTCGGAAGCTAGCGGCCAAAGGCAGGAACTGCACTGTCCATCCCCACGCACCACCTTGTCCTGCAGACCCCCTCACCTTCGCACAAGGAGCTCGCACCTCTCCAGCTTCAATCGCCAGCTTCTCCATTCTCATGCACAGCAAACAGACCTATTCAGGCAGTTCTGCCAGGAGCTGGTGGCCATTCATAGAGACATGGCAGACAGCATGCATGCCGTCAATCAGAGGATGGCTGACCTCACCAGCCAGGTTGGCCAGATATGCCAGACACTAACAGAAATACATGATGGGGTCCAGGCCTTCCATGGGGTACAAGATCCTAGTGCTATGCAAGGGTCTTGTCTGCAAGAAGCGTGCTCCAAGCAGCCCCCCAGTCCTACTGCAGTGTCTGACCAAAACAGATGACTCCTGCACGGATGACCAGGTCACGAAAGAGAAAACATAATTTTTAGTCTATGCTATATAAAGTAAAGAAAGATGCCCCTTCCTGAGCTGCTGCATGCTCACATGGCTTCTGTGTGTGTATCAGTGCTCTGCAGGGAAGGTCAACAGCTGGCCCAACCCATCCATCCCCCTCCTAGCTAGCAGACGTATGTGAATTATGGCAGTTAAACAGGACAGTAGGACTGTCCCTCTCTAATGGCAAAGAGGAATCTCAAATATTATAAAGCTTGGAATGTAGGACATATTTCTGTTCATAGAGACTCGGAGTTTTCAGTGACTTCTCCATGCTTTAAATGCTGTATAAACTAAGAGATGCAATAGGAGTCATTATCTGGATCTCTTCCCATGCCTATGAAATGTTATTTACAGAGACGACATGCTACAGAGCTCCCTTTGCAATTTACCCTACTACTACCCTACTACTGACTTATCATCTTTCTGAAAATTAGTATATGCAGTAAATGCAGAAATACAGCCTTATGACTAAAGACTCTTACTGCTCTTTTTTTTTTATCATGCATCTAGCAATCGTGGGCAATCCAGGGCTTACTTTTACTTACACACAGGTTTGGGGAGAGGGCTGTGAAAGCAGAGCTTGTGCAGGGAAGGGGAAAGGGCACGATGCTGAGGACAGGCCTGAGCGCTGTGTGGTTTTAGACTTCTGAGAAAGGCTGTGATGGCATAGACCTGGATCCTGCAGTACTACATGCACTTACATTAAAGAGGTTAAATTTTGTTTGCACCAGTCTAAAACCACTACCTACCCTACACAATTACCGTTAAAATACCATTATTTCATAATATGACAACATTTAAAGAGAATTGTATCATATTATTTTCTTGCATGTTGTAATCTTCAGTTTTGAACCACCTCACCTTCTTCAAAACATGAGAGACTACATGGAAACAACAAAAGATAAAAGGGCTTGCTTCTGACCTCAAGAAGAGTTACGTTTTATTTCATTTTAATTCTGTCAGCTTCAGTACAGTTACTTTGCACTTACTCAGTGTTATGTAGAGCGGGATCTGTACTGTGTTCTCCTGTCGTGAAGAGTTTACAGTCTAAATTCACAGCTACACATAGGTTAAAATCTTGGACATGTTGGTTTTGTACTTTCTTTCCCCATACAGATACAAAGAACTGTGTTAAAAACATTTGACTTGCTTTAGTGCTTTGTGAGGTTCCCATGTACAATCCTGATTCTGGAATTAGTGTCACCTCAGGTGGTGATAATGTACGCAATGGCTTTTTTTAACATATCTGTTTTCTCCTTCATTTGCACGTCTGCGTCTCCCACGTGGCCCCCATTTCTGGAAAAATCTGGATCATTATCATGACATGCTTCAGCAGGAAAAAGGGCCAAGGAGTTAACCTTGGCACACACAGTTAGCACACCACTGCTCTTCAGGTCGTCCTATTGTATTTGGAGGTGGGTTGCAGGAAACTATTCCAGTTAATATGAATGTGCATCATCTTGCCATGTCTGGGCTACAAACTTAGCCAAAAATTTAAGAAACTTCATTGGTAATTGAATATAGGCAGCGCAGTATAGTAGAAGAGTGGCTTGTTTTTTGTGGTCTTCAAGGGTCGTCTTCAATCTATCTGACCTGTCCTTTGAAAGTATAGTGCGCTAGTTTCTCTTCTGGAAAGTTCATTGTATATCTGCTGTGTCAGGCACTCCTGACTTGTTTTTCCCCCACATGTTCTGTAATTTTAATTCAAGTAATTTATTTTTAGTGGTACAGTAAAAGGCCCTTGCCCAAGGAAGCAGTCGTCTGCCTAGGAGAAAAGCCTCCTTTCTGAGGAGTGACCTAACTGGTTTCATGCAGAGAACATTCCTTGTAGTGCTAGTGCCAGACAAGAGCAGAACTTTCTCATCTTCCTCTGAGGATGTTTTTTTACTTCTGTTGTATAATTTGTATTTTGCAAAAGTCACAGTCTCTCTTCAGATGAAAGGGAGATTGGGAAATCTAGTAGAAGTGGATCTAATTTATGAATCAGGGAGAACTGAAAAAGGGTGATGTGTTTTAAAGACTTTCTGAGTCAATATTGTGCTGCTACTATATATTAAAAATAATATTTTATATTTTTATAATATTTGGTCTCTGCTGATGTTCTCCCATGGATATACCGATAAGATTAGCTCTTCTGATACTGTCCAGGGGGATCTCTTCTGGGAACCCTGCAGTCTGTAGAGGAGGAAACTCCTGCAGGTGCTGGGCACTGGAGGGAGTTGGTATCATTGCTGCCATCAGTTTATCCACACAGATGTGTTTAGAGAGAGAATCCTGTTGAAGCATGCACATCCCTCAATGCAAACCCCCAAAAGCTGGGCGTTGGTCAGGAGAAAGGGCCTTTTGCTGTAAACTGCCTCATCTCTCCCCCAGTTTCCTCTGTGGACTATTACAGATTGGCCCAGATCTGGGGACGTATCTCCTGTCCTGTGTAGACCCCTCGATGGAGTGGCTTTTCTGTACTGGCTCGCAAAGGATACTTCCTCCTGCACCCATCATGTTAACTGGCTGTTGAAGTAAGTGCCTGCATCAAAGCAAACTGCAATGCTCAACCCCGGTAACTGTCTTGTTCATGCTGAAAAAAAATCTCTCTTTAAAAAGTATTTTTGTTAAGAATGCAATAAATATATAACACTTTTAACACAGCTGCTGTTGAGTCATTTGTTTCTCTCATACATTTTTTTTGCCTAATTTTTGACAGGCCTGTCACAGATGTGGGTTTTGGTATCAGAGTGCTGAGGCAGGGTTTGCGGGTATGGCATCCTGTGGCATCAGCCTGGGATGGTGGCAGCTCTCTTGCATGGGATCTCCTGCTCTGGCTCTTTGCCTGATGTTGATTTGGGAAAGGCCAGTGGCCTGTTCCCTGCAGTGCTCTGCCCTAGCAGGTCATCATCAGAGCATCCCCGAGGCCAGCCAGAAGGTGAGCAACAGAGTGGGCAGGAGGGAGGCATGAGGCAAGTCCAAGGGGATAGCAGAAGGGAGAAGGGTAGAAGTCTGAGCCTTCATCCAGTAGCAGAGGTCTCCTTCCTCTTTGCTCTCTCTTCTGGTTGCTCTGTTCATCTCCTGGTAGGAATGGTCTTGGCTGCCATGGCATTTTTCTGGGCATGCTTACTCAGCCATACCAAAACTTGGCAAATTGGTGTCCTGAGTGGGCTGTGGCTTAGAAGAAAGAGAGACAGTGATGTTTATTTGCTAGCTAGAAAGTCCATGGGAAAGGTGGTCCTGCAGAGCAAGGAGCAGTGCCCCCAACAGCAGTGGGGTGATTAAAGCCTCGGTAGCTGCAGATAGGCCATAACTGGTCTCTGTTGGTACAGTGGCTGGGCCTGAGTAGCGTGGGCAGGATCTGTGGTGTCTTTGAGCCTGGCCTGTCCCATGGATTGGGCAGGACATGAAATGACCTATTTGTGGCTGGTGGTAATGCCTCTCTGCAGGACCAGGTGCAGCTGAGGGTGGCTGGATCTGCCCTGGGAGGAGTATGACCCTGCTCCTCCTCTGGGGATCATGGTCCCTTGGGAAACCTGCTGTGTGAGCAGGGCTGTATCCATCTGTGTGCTTTGCTTGGGTCAGCCTAACCATGCCTGTCCTGGGCATCCATACCAAGGTAGCCTCCTTACGTCAATCCATATTGAGTATTTGGTATTGGGCACTTTCCAGCCTTGCAGGAAGGGTTGGGTTGTGCAGGATGTGAGAACTTCGGCCATGGGACATGTGTCAGGGAAGGCAGATAGTGCAGTGTCTCCTCAGCAAGCATTTGTGCTCCTGCTTCAAGAAGGCTGCCCTTTTGTGGAATGACTATCTCCATTCTTGGAAAGCACCTGTCTCTAATCTGTGGTGTGCAGTGGCACCAGGTGTCTTAGACCAATATGGTTTATTCAATCCTTTGTAACCTGTGTCTTTTGAGGCTCTGGGGCCACTGGAGCCTGGGGCTGAGCAGCACTGGTTCATATGTATGGATTATGTCATCCCACTTAACCTTATCTCAGGGAAGTATCACAGATGGAAAGTTTCCTAGCCGTGAGCAGCTGTGAAGAAACTTTTGTGACTGGATTATTCCACAACTCTATTAAGGGCTCCTGGTGATATCGGCAGTACCAGTGGCTGCAGGAGGCTGAATGGGAGTGAGCAGCCAGGCAGCCTGCTGCAGGGTTGCAGCAGTGCTATGGCTCATTCCCTCCAGCCTGTACTCTCCTCCTACCTCCCCACTGCTCTAGGAGGTTCCTGGGGCAACAGGACATGGACAACAGAGCTGAAGGAAACTCTCAGGCAGAAACTTGGAGGGCTGTAGAGGCAGGAGTGTGGTGAATAGGAAAAGCGTGCTCATGCTTAACAAAATACTTCCTAATAAAAGCCCCGGTGGAAATAGTTAATCAGCCTCTCCCCTTCCTGTTCAGAGTCGTATTTTAGAGAATTTTCTAAATCTCACTGTCAAATGCACTTTGCTGTGAATGCACTGGACCATCCTGAGACTGTTCCATGAATTCCTCAGTGCCACGGGCTATGGAAATGTGAGTTGTGTATGTTGTGTTAGTGATCTCTGAGTGACTTTAGGTTGGTAAATCTTTGCAAGTAGCCAGGGGCAGCCTGCTCTTGTCACTGTTCTGTTATGGACAGTGGGATAGAGAAGTGTGTCTCTTTAGCTGCTGCTAGAAAGCATCCTGTCATTTTGCTTGGACTAGAGAGAGCATCCTCTAGGATCTCATGTGCTGGCATCAGACTGACCACAGCACATTGGCATGTTTTGAGGGTTGTATATCTTATGGCTGTCTGAATGCCTGACACACCTTTTGAGGAGTGATCACTAACACCAAGAAGCAACAGACTGGAAGCTGTGCACCATTACAGGACCTCCTTCCCACCATGCTGGTCCAGATCTCTCTTTCTTTTCAATACTCAAACTGGTAGTTTAAAAGTTCTTTTGTTTTGTGATCAAAAATAAAAGGAAGGTTAGTATTAGCCAATTTTAGCACTGCCAGAGTCTACTGTTTAAATAATTACTGAAGATGACGAAGAATCCTGGGTAGCACACATTAGGAAAAATACAACTCTTTGCAGGCAGACGCACAGTTGCTTAACATTAAAACCAGAATTGCGTGAGTCTCAAGCAGTCTGAGACACTGCAGTCTTGTTTTCTGTGTTTTGCAAAAAGTTTCACCAAGTTTGTGACATTATGTATGTGGGTTAGTGTGCAGGTGGGCTTGTGTCATTGTGCATTCACATGGCTGGAGAAGGGAAAAACATTCAAGGAAAATTTGACAAATTTCTTAATTCAAACAAATACCTGTATATGTAAGCGAACTTGGGCAAGGACACGTAGCAGAGGAGCCATATGCCACTTGCGTTTCTTAATGTTGCTGCAGCAGGGAGTGCTGAATAACAAGTGAATGGCATAAGAGAATAAGCTTTAGATATGAGCAGTCTGCTTTGAGGTCTGTTGATGCCATGACAGATCCTTCTCCTGGTCCTCGGAAGGTGTTGCAAGCTCATACTGGTAGCAGCTGGAGCCATTATTACCAAGCCTTTCTCCTCTCTAGCAAAAACAGGAGTAGAGGTGAAAGCAAATAATATGGCTCCAGTGATAGATAGTCTTAGCAAGTTGCACAGAGGGACAGTTGTTTGAAGTGGGAATAAATACATTTTGATGAGCTGGAATTTAGCTGTTTTAAATGAGGAAAATAAATCCCATGCTCAGAAATCAATCTTTCTGTCATCATTGCCAGGAGATCCCCACAGTGTGGTGCTGGAGTTTCTGCTTGCAGAGCTGTTTATATTTTTATGTCATGCCCTGCTGAACTCTCAAGTGCAAAACTTTCCAGTACTGGCATGTCCTTGGACAACCAGTACATGCCCCATGCACATTAGGTACCTATGTTTCTGTCCTTAGAATCAGAATTCTGCTTGCCTTAGAGGAGAGAAGCAAGGAAATCTGTTACCTACTAAAAAGGAAGGCAGTGTTTAGGGGAAATAGACAGATGGAGGAACCTTGCTATTTTTCAGATATTCCCAAGAACAAGGGAGGAAGCCCTGGGATTTGAAGTGATGGCGGAGAGTCCGGAAGTTCTTCTTTCAATCACTAGGCAAAGATACTTCTGCCCAAGGGAGTCTGTGTCATCCTTACTGCCAGATACTCCCTCAGACTGGATGTGCCTTGCTGTTGTCCCCTCCCCAGCAAGAAATGGACCCACTGTCTTAGTGATTCCTTGGGTGTCCATGCTTGTTGTTCTTTATCTCTGAAAATTTGCACACCATTGCTTATAACTCCATGCTTTGCAGTCTGGCTGTGTTGATGGCTCTCTCTGAAGGTCATTCTGGCTTCTTCATGGTTGTCATTCTGTTGCAAGGCAGGGCACAGGAGAGAGTTTGTGCTTCACACCTGCCTTATCACCTCACCCTCAGGTATGTCGTCATCTCCCGGGAGGAGAGAGAGCAGAACCTGATGGCTTTTCAGCACAGTGAGAGGATTTACTTCCGTGCCTGCCGTGACATCCACCCTGGGGAGAAGCTGCGGGTCTGGTACAGTGAGGATTACATGAAGCGGTTGCATAGTATGTCCCAGGAGACTATCAACAGAAATTTCACAAGCGGTGAGTCCCTTCCCTTTCTATTCTCTCTCCCAATACCTTTGGACTGCTCCACTTGTTGGGCCAAGTGTGGTGGATGAAGTAGGTAATGCACAGGCATCAGAGAAGAGTTGCATTTCTAGAAGCAGAGCATCTCTGGGTAAGAGCCCAGCTCTGCCTGGCATGGATGGATGGGTGTACAAGAAGAATAAGATAACCACTGTCATGGAGATCATGAAAGAAAGATTTGTGCTGTGGTGTGTCATGTCACGTGTTGTGTTGTGTTTTGTTGTGTTGTGTTGTGCTGTGGTGTGGTGTGTGTAGTGTGGTGTGCTGTGGTGTGTCACATCATGCGTGTGCTACAAGGGCCTGATGCGATGCCCAGGGATCACAGAGCACCCCTGTCACAAGACTTCCTGGCCTGAAGATTGTCAAGCTGGTGATGCTACAGATAGTATTAGGTTTTTCCTTTGAACATGCTGCTCCCTCTGGCTACTGTTTTGAGGGAGCTCCAGCTGGTTTCAGGTACATATGGAAGAGATTTCCTTGGTGTGTTTTTATGTCCATTTTCCTCGTTTAATTTATCTCCTCTTTCTTCAGAAAAATAATTTGGGATCAGCGCGACATCAGCTAGAGACTCCTTAGAGTCACAACTTTAGAGTGTGTGTACAACATATAGGGAGGCTTTGTACTTGTCAGACTGATTCTTCCTTGGATAAAAATTGCTATCTTTTCTGAAGAGTAGCAATGTTGGAACAAACCCAGCAGTCCTTTGGGCCAGCATATTGTCAGCAATACAGGAAGATTTGGAGGAAAGCAAAAATTCTTAATGCATCTGTTAATCTATACAATGCTGGTACTTGAAGTTAATTAGGAGTATTTCTTTCCAGGCTAGACACAGAATAGCAGGGCCTCAGGGGGGCAGCTACACTAAATATAACTTTGAAATTAAGATTCCTGTGTATATTATTACACAGCTGCTATTGCTGCCTTGACTTGGTAAAAGGTGTCTCCTCTTCAATCATGGAGTGGACAAGATGATCTGAAAAAGCTGGTTATCTCAATCACTTTAGGATTATTGTGCATTTGCAGTGTTACATCTTGGTGGCTGTACTTGGCAATTCCCACTTCTGAATTAACATCAGTATGAATTTGCTTTTTTATGTTAATGAACATCACTGAGTGATTAGGTACAGGCTGCAGTGATCTTGCTGCAATAACATGCACACGTTAGTCGGCCAGATGGCTTAGTACTTTCTGAAGGTACAGCAAGGCAGTCTGTGCCCTTGGAGCAGCTGCTCTAGAGGGGCACCAGGACTACAAGCTATTGCCTTGCCATACAGACATGCTTTTAGTCATGGTTTGTCATGGTGTCGTAGTTTGTGTGAACTGAAATGGTAACTCACAACCTGCTCTGTGCTACAAGTGCAGTGAAGATCTGCCTTTGGACTCATCAGAACCTGACATAGCCTAATTCACGCTAAGGTAGAAACCCATGTGGCTGCGGAGACCATTCCAAAAACCCCCTGACGTCTCGAGGAGGTCATCCTGCTGCAAGCTGAGCTCAGCCTATGTTCACAAAAGGGGCACAGAGATTTTGTTAAAACAGGTTCATCACTTGGGCTATTGCTAGACTTGCGAAAGACATCGAAGCCTCAGCTGGAGAGCACTGGGAGGTGGTCAGGAAGCAGCACAAAAATTTGTTAAGTCACTTTCTATTTCAGAGATTTCAAATCCCCTGCAGATGAGCCTGTCAAATGAAGGTGAAATGGCACACTTTATGAACTCACAGGAAAATAACATGGTTCCTGAGTTTTGTTTCTGTCAATAGTTTCTCACCCGCCTCATCATTAAGTTGAGACCAATAATATGAGGGATTGTCTTGTGATTTTTAGCTTTTCCATAGGGCTGAAGCACTCGGCTGGTTTGGGAAAAAATCATCAAGAAAGAGGAATTGTTCTCTAAATTCCTACCTCTGGCAGTAGTTGTTATAGTCCGTAACAGGGGAAATACTAAGACAGAGGCTCAAAGCTTTATCCATAGAAATTCTCATCAGTGTGTTGAAAATGAGATCTATTGTTATGGATTCACTAAAGAAGTGGCTGGGTTTCCCAGGCAGCATCCAAAAGCAGTGCAAAATCCCCTCCATTCAGGCCAGCCCATTTTACAGTGCCTCACTCTAACTGTTTCGAGTCTTGCATCTTTTCTGCATTCTTAGCATTGCTCTCCTTAGAGAGGGATTGGTAGCTTTTGCTCCATAGCTTTTATGAAAGCATGAATACACTTTAAAAGCAAACAAAACCAAAAATCAGCATAAAGCAGCGTCTTGTTTGGGAAGCCATCAATGCTTGAAGTTATTTACAAGATAGAAGAATGATGGAAATTGAGCCAAACCTATCGTCTTTTGAATTTCCAGGTAAGGAAATCTGGCTATTCCCTTTATTTTAAGCAATTAATAATTTGTATGAAGTTGCTTTTATTATTTTTTTTTCCAATTACTGAATGGCCATGCTCTCAGACTCCACTGGAACAAGCTAAATGTCCCATCCTTGGCAGGCATTCACCTGTTGTAGCTCAGTTGACAATGAGTACCTTAGCTTTTAAGACTGCAAGTTATTTTTACTCCTTTACCTTTGCATTTCTGGAGCAAATCCTCCAAACTGAACAAGAGTAAAGGGGCTTGCAAACTTTGTGCCATGGCATGCACAGATGCTGGGGTTGTCATGAAATGTTGTAAATCTCTCACTGCACTGATGTACACTTGATACCTTTTACCAAGTCAAAACAGGCGCAGGACTTCCAGCCAGCCAAAATGGTGCTTAGGCTCTGGGTATTAGGTTACACCACAATCAGTCGTTCACCTCATAGTCCTCTTCCAGCGCAGGTTGGTTATACCTTTAGATTAAACAAGCTGCCTGTAGTTTCTCTTCTCTTTAAAGTGTGTGGGTTCTACTCTACGGTGGTTACCCAGGACTATCTCTGTTTTTGCAGACATGCCCATTAGCAGGGCTTCTCTTCTTGCAAGCCTGAGTTTCCACTGAATTGTGTCATTTCCCTGGCTTGTAACACAACATGCAGACCTGCAGGGCTCTGCATTTTTTGTTCTTTTTTGTTTGAGTTTTAGATTGAGGAATGTTGCTCGGTTCCCAGTGATAATCCTCACCCCCCATTTTCCTTTCTAGGAGACAAAAAGTTACAGAGTGAAAAGTCAGAAAAGAGTGTAGAAAATCAAGAGGATGCAAGGGGGCCACTCCAGTTCACCACCTTAAAGCAAGGGAAGAGCCCCTACAAGCGCAGCTGTGACGAGGGGGAATCCCACCCCCAAACAAAGAAAAAAAAGATTGACCTCATCTTCAAAGATGTCTTGGAGGCTTCTTTGGAGTCTGCCAAGTTTGAAGAGAACCAGTTAGCAACAAGTACACAACTTTCCATCAGAAAAGCATCTAAATACCCAGTTGAAGACATCTTCGAGCAGTGTGGTGGTGCCATGCAGCATGGCTCCCTACGCCTCAGCAGAAACCAGAGTGAAGGGGACTGGAAGGTCCCCCACAGTTCCTCTTTTATCTCAGCCAAGGAAATGGGCATCCTTGAAGATGAGGAAGAAGAACACCTGTCACTCAAAGCAGACAGCCCATCTGAGCTGTCACTGGCCTCTGCACAAGGCAATTCCCATGAAATCCCCACCACATCCTTCTGCCCCAACTGCATCCGGCTAAAGAGGAAAATCCGTGAGCTGCAGGCTGAATTAGACATGCTGAGATCTGGGAAGTTACCGGAGCCAGCCATATTACCGCCCCAGGTACCCGAGCTCCAAGAGTTCTCAGACCCCACAGGTAAGCCTTGCCTAGTTAGAGCATTCTCCAAACCCTACCTAAGGAGAGTAGTGAGATGCCTGTGTGCTGTGTACCCATCTAAAGCATTTTGCTCCTGAGTATTCTGGTGAACCTGTGGTTCCACAGAAGGTTCGTTATCAGGTTTTGTGACTGGGTGGGCCACAAGCTGATGCTGTGGGTACAGTGGAAAACACTGTCTGGGAAAGACTCTGTATGACAACTTGCTCTATTTGTTGCGATTGTAATCGATAATGCACTGCCAATAAAAAAGACATTCCATTGCAGACAGTTTGTTTGCTGTATTTTTGATGCATTCTCTTTCAGCGGAAGCCCCTTCACAATGCCTCACGTGGCACCAAGAAAGTCTGAATGACTCTGTGGTAACACTGAAATGTGCTCTCTTTGTGTATGAAATGATGTCCTGCTGTGTCCCTTGTTGGAAATCCCTCCCTGTTTCCTGCACTGCCTTAACACTACCATGTGTCACTTTCTGAAGATACATTTTTGAAACATGAAATGTTTCAGGAACATGCGGTCAAGCAGCCAGAAGCCTTCAGTAAAGGGGTTATTTGGGTTATATGTATTGTTCAAGGAGCCAGGATGTAGTGTCTTTTCTTGTTGTTCATTGTGGCATGTTGGAGATAAAGTTCATATGCAAAAATATTGGTTTCTTTTCCTTTCAAAGCCATAATTCAAATTCTATTCAAAATTTATTGTGGACAGGAGAGGGGAGGTTGCGGCCAGCTTATTGGGCAATGCTCTACTGTCACCAGTAGGATACTTCTCTAGCTTAGCAACTTTGTAAATACCAAATTTTTTTCCTTTATTTCTTTTGTTACAGCTTCAGAAAGCATCATCTCAGTTCCCACCATCATGGAGGACGATGACCAAGAGGTAGATTCTGCTGATGAATCAGTTTCCAATGACATGATTGCTGCTACAGACGAACCTTCGAAGATGTCTTCTGCGACGGGCCGGAGGATACGGCGGTTCAAGCAAGAGTGGCTTAAAAAGTTTTGGTTTCTGCGGTACTCCCCAACACTGAATGAAATGTGGTGCCATGTCTGTAGGCAGTACACAGTGCAGTCCTCTCGGACATCAGCCTTCATCATTGGCTCAAAGCAGTTCAAGATACACACGATAAAGCTCCACAGCCAGAGCAATCTCCACAAGAAGTGCTTGCAACTTTACAAGCTCAGGATGCACCCAGAGAAGACAGAAGAGATGTGCCGAAATATGACTCTGCTCTTCAATACAGCCTACCACTTGGCCCTGGAGGGCAGGCCCTACTATGACTTTCGGCCTCTGGCAGAACTATTGAGAAAGTGTGAACTTAAGGTGGTGGATCAGTACATGAATGAAGGAGACTGCCAAATATTAATTCACCATATTGCCCGGGCACTTCGAGAGGACCTGGTTGAACGAATCCGGCAGTCACCCTTCCTCAGCATCATTCTGGATGGACAGAGCGACGACTTGCTTGCAGATACAGTTGCAGTCTATGTACAGTACACAAGCAGTGATGGGCCTCCAGCAACTGAATTCCTGTCTCTTCAGGAGCTAGGCTTTTCTACAACAGACAGTTATCTCCAGGCATTAGACCGGGCTTTTTCCAGCCTGGGAATACGATTACAGGATGAGAAGCCAACTGTTGGCTTGGGAGTTGATGGTGCTAACATTACCGCCAGCCTGAGAGCCAACTTGTTCATGACAATCAGAAAGACCTTGCCCTGGCTTCTCTGCCTGCCTTTTATGGTGCATAGGCCCCACCTGGAAATTCTGGATGCCATCAGTGGGAAGGAATTACCATGTCTGGAGGAACTAGAAAATAATTTGAAGCAGCTGCTCAGTTTCTATCGTTATTCTCCCCGACTCATGTGTGAGTTGAGGGTCACTGCTGCCACTCTGTGTGAAGAAACTGAGTTCTTGGGGGACATTCGAGCAGTGAAGTGGATCATTGGGGAGCAGAATGTGCTCAATGCTCTAATCAAGGATTACCTTGAGGTTGTGGCCCATCTCAAAGATGTCAGCGGCCAGACCCAAAGGGCAGATGCTTCTGCCATTGCCTTGGCCCTTCTGCAGTTCCTGATGGACTACCAATCAATTAAACTCATCTACTTCCTGCTGGATGTGATTGCTGTACTTTCACGCCTTGCCTACGTCTTCCAAGGGGAGTACCTTCTTGTGTCACAGGTGGATGACAAAATAGAGGAGGCCATCCAGGAGATCAGCCGGCTAGCAGACTCACCAGGGGAGTACTTGCAGGAGTTTGAGGAAAACTTCCGTGAAAGCTTTAATGGCATTGCTGTGAAAAACCTACGGGTGGCTGAAGCCAAATTCCAGTCAATCAGAGAAAAGATCTGCCAGAAGACCCAAGTGATCCTTGCCCAAAGGTTTGATTCCCGCAGCCGGACATTTGTGAAGGCCTGTCAGGTATTTGATCTTGCAGCTTGGCCGAGAAGCACTGATGAGCTCATGAGCTATGGGAAGGAGGATATGGTACAAATATTTGAACACCTGGAGACAGTCCCATCATTTTCCAGAGAGGTTTGCAGAGAGGGGATGGACACCCGAGGGAGTCTGCTGATGGAGTGGCGAGAACTCAAGGTGGATTATTATACCAAAAATGGTTTTAAAGACTTACTCAGTCACATATGTAAATACAAACAGAGATTTCCCCTCCTAAATAAAATAGTTCAGATCCTCAAAGTCCTTCCCACCTCTTCGGCCTGCTGTGAGAAGGGGCGCACTGCCCTGCAGAGAGTGCGCAAGAACAACCGCTCTCGGCTCACGTTGGAGCAGCTCAGTGATCTGTTGACAATTGCTGTTAACGGGCCACCCATTGCCAACTTCGATTGCAAAAGGGCACTAGATAGTTGGTTCGAGGAGAAGTCTGGGAATAGTTATGCATTATCAGCAGAAATGCTGAACAGGATGTCATCTCTTGATCAGAAGCCGATGTTGCAGAGCATGGACCATGGCTCTGAGTTTTACCCTGATATTTAAGAAGGAATGCCTCAGATCAGAAAGCAGTTGAATAATTTTTTTTAATCTATACTCTAAACTTTGATATATTATATAAAATATATATATTATCTATATTAAGGAAAAACCCACACTGAAAATTTAAAAGTTAAGACGATGTGCGTCTGATAGAAGCAAAGCAAAATTTTAAAGATTGAGACAATGTTTAGACATTTTCTGGTGTCTCCAACCATGGCAGCTGCAATGTAGGTGGCAACATTTCATTCTTTAGAAGCATGTGCTGGGGCCATACTCTACATGTTCAAACCTAACAATCTATAAGCTAGACAACGAGTCTTTGTCAGCCTCATCCTCCCGGTGGTTCCCTTTGTATGTGTGTTACTGGTTTGTTGGGTTGTTTTTTTTTTTGTTGTTTTGGGGTTGTTTGTTTGTTTTTTTCCTTGGTTTTAATCTCTGCCTCTCTTTCCATTGTGCAGTCCAGTTATTGAGCCATTTGAGCCTTTTGTTGGCAACCGCCAGATTTCTGATTTCTGACAGAGCATCCTGTGTGTTTATGTTGCCCCCAGCTCCACCCAGTTCTCTTCGGCTGAAAGGGAGCTTTCTTCGCTCAGATTACTGGCTGGAGGAAAGGGCTAGGGGCGTAATTTTGTGTTTTTATTTTGATTTAGAAACAAATGCCTCCACTAAACTGTGATGCCTCTTTCTCAGTTCTCCCTACCTTTGGGCTGTAGAGTAATACTTGGCTTTCAGCTCCTTTTGTGATAACCATAGTATCAGTCTATCATACATATATTATAACATGATGTCATGTGCAGACTATAAAATAGCAAAATAGAGAAGGCAGGGGGAAATTTTTGCATTTATATTTTTATATTGTATGAG
>VYZS01082650.1:6051-30252 GCA_013400695.1 Neodrepanis coruscans | reverse complement strand
GTAAAGTCAGCCAGCTGCTTGCAGCATGTGGAAGAATCTGGTAAGTGTTGCTGTGTTTGCCTTTTTTACTGTACCTTGTAATAACAACAGCTTGTAACAATCACGGGATCTTTCTTTTGATGACAAGCCACAGTCTTCAGTGGCTTTCTTCATTGTATTTATCATCTTGCTTCTCTCAGAATGGAGATCATGGTATATGTAGTCTCTACTGACTGCCACCTTTATCTGGAAATAGTCCATCTTCTACCTACAAATACTACAAAAAATTGGAAGGTTTTTTTAAACATTTTTGTTTGTTTTCAATGGAGATGTAGCATGTTTGAAACCGATCTCTCTTGGAGTCACTTTCACTGCCAGGGTTCACGCACTGTCTTCCCCAGGAAAACACACACTTCTACCTAGGTCTCACTCACCTCCTGCTAACCCCCTTGCCTTCAGCAGCACTTCACAGCCAGCACAGAGCAGAGGCATGCAGCCAAGCCACTATGGACTGGCTCAGCTTTCAGACTTGACAGGAACAGCTAGACTGGTGTTGGTCAGAGTTTTGGAAGTGTTTGCTTCTGTCCCTGTAGGACTGAGGAGGGACTGAGCCCCCCTCAAAGCACTAGTGGTGGCTCACCCTTGAGTCCTGACTCTGTCCCCTTTGCTGTAAAATGGGACCTTTTGGTCAGAAGATTTGAGTGGAGTAGAGCAGATCCTGCTAATGTAGCAGTAAGGGCTGCTCAGGTGGTGTACCCTCTGTAGCACATACTCCCTCTGCCTTACCTCTGACAGCATGTGCAGTCTGAGGGTAGCATGAGCAGGAGGGGGTACCTGCGCCGGGGCCACCCACCTGGTCCCAAATTGCCATCAGTGGTGCAGCCACTGGGTGTTTTTCCCTGTGGTCCTCATGGGAACATCACAAACTGGGTCAGGGCATTACATTGTCGCAGCACAGGGGCATCGATATGCAACACCTAGCAAGCAAAAAAATGGCTTTGTTTGCATTTTTTCCAGTTTTTCCCTTATGAATGATGTGATCGAATTGACTCATGCATCCACAGGAGTAAATAATAAACTGGAAACCTTCTTCCAGCTGTGCAGAACTTGAGTGGTTGTTTGCCTGACCATAAAGTAGGGATCGCTTTTCACAAGTCTCTCCAGACCTGGTGAATTGTATACGCTCAGGGTACTGCCANTATATACAACTATTCATTCAAAACCAGGGCTGCTGTGGAAGCTAGACAGCCAATGAGTCGAGAGCCATCCCTGGGCAGAGATTCAAAGGCTTGAAAAATTATATTCTAATTTACATTATTTATACTATGTCTTTATAATCCTAGATTGTTGTGGGTTTTTTGTTTTGTTTTGTTTTTGTTTTGTTTGACTGAAAGAAAAACCTGCTGCAATTTGGTGGCAGGAGTTATCAATGCAAGATTATCTTGGATTATATTCATGTGATGATGTCCTACAAAGGTTCACGTATTCTCTTGTGACCAAGGTAACATGTTCCACAGCACAGCAGACTGATGATAGCATGAAGAAGGGATGCTCTGCTTCTTCCTGCTAAATATTTCTTCCTTTCTTGAAGGAATGCAGAATCCAGATGAAATGTGAATGGAGGACTTGCCTTCCATCACAAAGAGATTGTTCTGTGGGATGGGGCTCCTCTTTTTTTTATTCTTTTAAAGTAAACAAGCTCCAGGCATCCACACAATATCACTTCAGGTTAGAAAAGCAAAAAAAAAAAAACAAAAAAAAAAGTCAACCAACCAACCAAAAAACTCCCCACAAACCACAGATTAAAAAAAAAAAAAAAGGGTGCAAAAACTCCACAGATGCTAGTGCCTTGCCCTGCTGATGTGGCATGGATTGCACCAACCTTACCAGACCATCCTGGGAGTGAGACCTGTTGTCCGAAAATGTGTCCAAGCCAACATAATCTCACTTCCCAGAGAGATGAGCTTTGTGCCAAGCTGTGTTGTTTGGAAACATGATGGTGGTATCAGCAACACTGAACCTTTCCTTTCTCCTGTTACCCCCTGCCCTTGGTCTTGGTGCTAAGATATCTCTAGAACCATTGCTGCTAGTTGATAGCTTTTCATTTATATAAATATATATATATAATATTATTTTATTTTTTAAACATTTTTGTTTGTTTTCAATGGAGATGTAGCATGTTTGAAACCGATCTCTCTTGGAGTCACTTTCACTGCCAGGGTTCACGCACTGTCTTCCCCAGGAAAACACACACTTCTACCTAGGTCTCACTCACCTCCTGCTAACCCCCTTGCCTTCAGCAGCACTTCACAGCCAGCACAGAGCAGAGGCATGCAGCCAAGCCACTATGGACTGGCTCAGCTTTCAGACTTGACAGGAACAGCTAGACTGGTGTTGGTCAGAGTTTTGGAAGTGTTTGCTTCTGTCCCTGTAGGACTGAGGAGGGACTGAGCCCCCCTCAAAGCACTAGTGGTGGCTCACCCTTGAGTCCTGACTCTGTCCCCTTTGCTGTAAAATGGGACCTTTTGGTCAGAAGATTTGAGTGGAGTAGAGCAGATCCTGCTAATGTAGCAGTAAGGGCTGCTCAGGTGGTGTACCCTCTGTAGCACATACTCCCTCTGCCTTACCTCTGACAGCATGTGCAGTCTGAGGGTAGCATGAGCAGGAGGGGGTACCTGCGCCGGGGCCACCCACCTGGTCCCAAATTGCCATCAGTGGTGCAGCCACTGGGTGTTTTTCCCTGTGGTCCTCATGGGAACATCACAAACTGGGTCAGGGCATTACATTGTCGCAGCACAGGGGCATCGATATGCAACACCTAGCAAGCAAAAAAATGGCTTTGTTTGCATTTTTTCCAGTTTTTCCCTTATGAATGATGTGATCGAATTGACTCATGCATCCACAGGAGTAAATAATAAACTGGAAACCTTCTTCCAGCTGTGCAGAACTTGAGTGGTTGTTTGCCTGACCATAAAGTAGGGATCGCTTTTCACAAGTCTCTCCAGACCTGGTGAATTGTATACGCTCAGGGTACTGCCACAAAGTTCATAGAGCTGCTGCCTGTTGGGGAGATGACAAGTTCCCTCCCTTTTTAAAACTTAAGGAGATGTAAAAAGATAAAAATGGAAAAATTGCCACTCCATTAGTTTATGACCTGGAAAAGGGCAATGAAAATCCGTAGCTTTTTGTGGGTGGAGTCGAAAAATAACCTGCCTTTCTGTTTGCAGCAGCAAGCACAGAAGCCCATAAAAGTGCCTGGCACACGTGGAGGGAAGGAATACGTGAAAACAGACTCCACCTTTGCAGACAGGACTGCTCCACCAGGGCTCGTACTGAGATGTCTGAGGGGCCTGTTTTTAACCCCTCATCTGAGCCTCCTAACTTTTGCCACGTGGGAGGAAATGGTACCTTGCCTTGTTGGCAAGAAAAGACCTGCCAGAGGCCTGCTCAGAAGTGATGCCTCCAATTTGTCACTCCTTTCCTTTGGTTGACTTGCAAATCCTGCTTTCATCAGTGACATCTTTCATTGGCAGCTCTTATTCCTAATGGCAGAATGAAAAGTGCAGTGAGTGTTTTTTCTCCAGGTAGCCAGCTAACACAGGGAGAGCACTTATTTCTTTAGCAAATAACTTTGTTTCCACCTGCAAGCAGTGTCAATAGGAAGCGTGATTTCCTGCCACTGAATGTTTCGGATATCCGTGATCGGAAAGGTCAGAGACCCCTTGCACTGGTGATGGGGGGAGACAAGGGATTGTCAGAGCATCTGGCCCAGCCCAGCCTGCGTCAGCCCGTTACCCCCACATCAGAAAATAAACCCGTCCTTTGTCCTAGGCTAATGCAGGTGGTTTTCAAGGTTTCCCTCCAGGGCTACCTCAGATCTGTAGCTCTTATTTTCATGGGTAGTCTGTGGACAGAAACATGCCAGAATAAGTAAGATAGAGAGGAGGGAGGAATACCAATGCAAAGTGTCCCTTTCCCATGAGCAGGTGCATTTCTGTTCCCTGTTTGCCTGGGCCTGGCCTGATGGCAGCCAGACCAGGAGGCAGGAGCAGACATGGGGAGGGCACAGCAGAGCACCGAGGTCCTTGGCTCAGAGATTGCCATGCATCGGGTTTAATCGATACCTTTCCTGCTGTGCTGAGCGAGTTAGAGGAAGTTGTTTTGAACGTGTTGCTCACAGCATCTTGAACTGGTTTGGCTGCAAAGATGGAAGGGTTCAATTTTTCTTAAATGAGCTCTGCTCTCTCCTTCCCCCTGCGTCTTAGCTATGGCATCTGACTGTGAATAATGCACACTTTCCCAGAACCTTGGATTTGTATTTCTAGCACACAGGATTTTTGGTTGCCCATTTCCCTTCCCTGCTTTTTGCTCAGGCTCCTTGCCCCTTTTACCCTGCTGTGAAATAGAAATCTGTGAAGCACATTCAGACATGTCCTTCTGCAGGGCTTACTAATGTCTGCAGGGGTCCACACCCTCCAGCCGTGAGACCAACCTCAGCAGGGACAATCTTCACAAGAGACCAAAGCTCTTACCGTATCAGCAAAAGTACACAGGAGTTACAGGGGGTTGTGAGGGCATGCGGTGGGCAGGGTTCTGGTGTGTCATCTGCTTGAGTCTCAAGCCCACCACCATGATATCCCCCATTCTGGTCATGCTTTTGCTCATATGACTATTCAGACATGATTCAGGCTCAGTCCATCTCTTTATCACAGCACAAACTCAACCAGGTGGCCCGTGGCATCTTTGGAGTTCCTCTCCTTTCTTATCTCATGAGGATTGCTGTTTGTTTGACCAGTGCGTAAGACAACCAGCTTGCAAATAAGCAGCAAAAACCTCTGCTTTTGCAGATTCCCCTCTCAGCCCTATCTAAAGAGGTCTTAAAAGCAGAGAAATGGTACGTTGATCCCCCAGCCATTGTATACAATGCAGTAATGCCTATGCAATTCCTGTCTCCCTTGGAGGCATGTATGATGTGTGTGCATGTAAGCTAGTGTATGTATACAGTACATATGCATATGGTCTATATATTGTACATACGCACATCCCAGTACATATACACACAGTACAAAAGATTAAAATCACATGCTTATATATCTATAAATAAAATCCTATATATTTATATATTTCTATGTTTTCGATAGATATAAAGATATAATATAGAGATAGACTCAACCACCCTTGTGTAAGGCTGGCCCTGTGTTCTAGCACAAGGCATGTAACACTGAAGACTTTGGACTTTGGAATGGTTTTAGCCATACACTGAGGCCTACATTTACTTGTACAGCACTCTATGGAGAAGGGCTTTGCTGGCATGTTAACCAAGTGTTAAATAAGGTTTGTTTAATAGGGAAATGTCTTGGTAGGGAAAAAATGCTCGAGTGTGCTTATCTTCTCCCAAGTAAGCCTCTTGCTGAGGTCCTGTGTGTTCACACTTGGACAGATACATATCCCACCCTCATATGCACTTTTGACTCTCTGCACAGATGCAGTTGGCAACTCTGAGCACTGGTGCTGTGGAAACGTGGCCTTCTTCTTCCACCTGGCGTTCCTCAGCAGTTGCCAGCACACTGCCAGGGAGACCTTGTGCTGGCCAGTGCTCACACAGCACTCAGTGAGAGCATGGGTTCACTTGTGAGCATTAGTCAGCAACACAGCCGTGGCATTGGATAAAGGCAGCAGGAGAGCAAAGGAGTTAACGAGTGGAGGGAACATTACTGCTGCGCAGTTGGAGGTGGCAGGCATGGTATATGGAGTTGAAGCAGCATGAATGAGAAAGAACTGTTAATTCAGAGCAATATGGATGGGAGTGTGTGATCCCCGCTGCAAGGCACATTCAGCTCTGTTGGGTCAGGCTGGCCACTGCAGGAGCTGCTCCGCTCCCTCAGGTCTCACAACTACTTCTCAGCTGATGAGCAGCCTGCCTGGCTGGGGGCCCAGGGAGGTTTTCTGGATAAAAGGTAACTATGTGATTGTGTGGAATACATGGTCAGTGACGCATATGTGCCTTTGGGCCCCAGCACACAGCATATGGACCTCTCCAGGCTGAAGCACCGAAGAGTGCAGCTCTCTTGCCCTGAGTCACCTGTTTTCCTGTGACCAGCATTTCTGTGCTGGGACGGGCATGGATCCAGGCAATGGATCAGCCTAGCTGTTGTTTGCCAATGCCTGTGGGATGGATAGCTGCCTCATCCCTCCATCCCTTCCTTCACACAGCTGCTTGTAGAACACTGGCCCCACTGCATCCTGAAGCTTTGGCTGACCCCTGAGAGGACCCGAGAGGTGCCTCTGGCCGATCTGGCAGCCAGTGGTTAGTCAGTGAGCTGCTTCCCCACAAGGGTCGAAGGGAAAGCATGGAGGTTTACCTTTGCAGTGCCACACCAGGCCTGGCACCCACTGCACTCCTTACCGTTTGTTTTATTTGTTGGCTTCAGTCGGGAGGAGGATGAGTTGTAATTCCGACGTCCGAATGACTTGTTACACTGGTATTGCATGAGCAGATGCTGTGCAAGCTCCCCCTAAGCCCTGTCACACACCTCAGTGCCCTCTCCCAGGCCTTCCTCCTCCACACAACTGGTAATCCACCTCAGCCGCTCCTTGCCTGGCGGCGGCTCCCCACTCTGCCACAGCCTCTCTCAGCTGTGCAGCACTGGTGGGGAGCTCCTCGGCACCTGTTCTTCACAAACCTCAGAGACAGTTTTCTCACTCCAAGCCCCCTCCTTCAGATACCACTGACACTCACGTAAGCTCAGCCTGCGGCATTGCCTCCCACCTGCCTGTGCTGGTGGTGCTGCTGCCGCCCGATGAGGGGCTCCCATGCACTGCACTGCACCTCATGTCAAATAAGCTCGCTGGGCTACGTGGGAAACCATGTCTCATTTGCTGTAATGTCCCAAATGCTATAGGAGGGCTATGGAGTTTTCTGCCAGTCATGGCATCCTCATAGACTCACCTGACAGGTAGCAAAAATGCATTTCTACTTCCAGAAAACAAGAGGTTTTGTCTCAAACCTCTCTGTATCCACATCCAAGCTCAGCCCTGCTGAACTGTTTCAAGTGAGCTCTCACTCACCCACTCTCCTACCACACACACATATGAAACGAGAGAAAAATATCTAGACGTCTATTACTACATATGTATTAATATGTTAATATCACTCTTTTGGAGAACATTAAAATGTTATTACTTTACAGACTATGCTTTATAGTACCTGTGTGAAAGGACCTAGGACACTGGATACGAATAGAGCTATGTTGATATATCATAGTATGTACACGAATACTTTCCTTTTGTCATATTATCCTTGTAATGTAAAATGATTGTTAATAAAAAAAATTAAATTTATCAAGTTGGGTTGCTAATTCTTTAAATTTTTCTTGAAGGTTAATCTTGCCCAGACCAAGAGCATCTAAGCTTACACACTCCTGCTTCCCCAGCCCCAGAACTGCAAGGAACAGGTTCAGTGCTAATTAATCAAGAAGGGTTAATTGCAGCCCAATGAGATGCTGGTAGCTCTCTCTCCTGGGTAGCTGGCTTCCTCACATACTGAGTGTCACTGCAGCCCCTCAATATCCTCACCTCAGTGATCAGGTCCAGCATGTCCTGTGATGGAGCTACATCATTTCACCATGTGCTGTGTTATGCTGGTGCTGTGCCAAGGCTGCAGCCAAGCAGAGCAGGCGCTGACAACTCCCAGCAGCCCAAGGCTGCCCTGGGTCAGCAGCAGTGCAGCTATGTCAGAACAGGCTATTTTTGAGTAAGGGTGCAGAGTGAGTGCCCTTGAGGCTCTGTGCTCCCTTTCTAGTCAAATACAGTGGCGTTATTGTTGACTTTGCTGTGGTGGGCTGTGCTTGTAATGCACATTGACAAAACTTACATGTGTGCCTGGGTTTGTCTGAAGAATGGAGAGACTTTTTCTGAGCTTTACATGCTCCAGATCCAGGGGAACCCAGACTTTTAAAAAAAAGTGCTGGCTTACCTTTGTATTCTTCTTTGACATTAAATTTGGCTTGAGGCTGGCTGGCTTCACAGTGGATTAACTAAAAGTGCAAATGTTAAAATAGTTCAATGAAATAAGAGTAATCTTGTACATGGAGTGTCTTACATCTGCTAAATCAGTGTGGATGAGAGAGACAACCTCTGGAACAGGTATGTGTATCCATGGTTTAGCACTGGGCTGTGAGTTGTGTTTTTTTGACCAAACAGCTGATAACATTGTCTCTTAGGCTGAACCTGGCTGCTGCTGGGAATACACCCCACACCATAGGCACTGCAGCTCAGGTTTGCATGGCAGTGCAAGCAGGGATAACCTTGCAAAGGGTTAGGCTACCCCTGCTACACAGTGGTACCCATACCTAGGGAGAAACACAGGCAGAAAAAAAAAACACCCTTCCAGCGCAAAGAGTTACTTGCTCAGTTGTAAATATGTCCATGAGTCAGTGGAGGGAAACAAAACACTGGAGCAAGTTGTGCAGCTGAAGATATCTGCATGTGGTGGCACTGTGTACTGCAAGTGTTGATACTAATAGTATTACTGAGCTTCAGTATGTAGAAGTGAAAGCATCAACAGGACTGGCTCTTTGATTTAGACGTACACATTAATTTAATCCGGTCTGGGGGACCCAAGCTTTCCAGTTTGATTTAGGAATAGGTACCAGTGCTCTAGTGGCTGTTCTGGTTGCAAGATGCCAGTGCATCTTGCTAGTCTTTGCAAAGGAGTGGAAATTTGGGTGGAAATTCTGGCTTTGAAGGAAATTTGGGCTTGCAGGGCTCTGGGACCAGGGGAAGCATGCATGTGGACCCATCAGTCCCCACAGGTAATGGGGCTGTGCAGAAGCTTTCAGAGTGAATGCCCCCAAATTTTAATAACAGGGTAGCCACAGGAGTGGAAATGAATGTCAGTTTTTAGGCTGAGAAGTGAAAATAGCCCTAAATAAGTGATCCAATAGAAAAGGTGGTTTTAGTGGTTTCCCCAAAGTCATCAAGCAGTCTACATATTAGAGTTTGCCACTTTCTAGCAACTTTCACTCTTGTAATTTAAAATTACTTATTTTTGAGCAGTAAGCAAGACCAGAAAGTCCTGGTGGTCACTGGGGCTTAGCTCCAGTTTAACGGGCTCTGGATCCACTGGGCACATGGCAGTCAGTGTTGAAACCTCATCTCTGGGGTTATGCCTTTGCTAGTCCATTTGGCAGCATACAAAGCAGGACAACGCTTCACTTTCAGCAGCTCAGCCATGTGTAAAGAGTCAGAGCTGCTTGTGAAATGCATTTGCTGGGTTGTAATTCATTTTCTACAGGCAGTTTGTGCTGCGGACTCTTGTTCATCACCATTGGCAGTGATCAGCCTCCTTGCTGGTAACTTCAAACCAAGGACTTAAAAGCAAGATCTCTCAAAGCAAAATGCACAATCTGAGCTTTTGTCGGGAGGGGAAGCTTGCACAAATTCATCTGATCTAGTGCTAAAGGTCCATTTCCTTCTTAGGACCATCAATTCTCATGTCAATATGAGTGAAAAGGAAATTGAAGAATTCCTCTGTGATGGTTGTCATATCATTAAAGCCTGGCCCACTCTTCCTCGGCTCTGCTGCTGTCCTGGATGTGCTCCAGGGAGATAGCTGTTGTTAGCAGCTGGCACTTGAGACTTCGTTTGTCAAAAAAAACCCAAGTGTGTTATTTCTTCCTGGAAACAGGACAGGTGCCTGTGATGCTAAGAGCTTGCATAGCCAGAGGGGCTTTGTCGCATTTCCTAGGGGGCTGTCTTCTCTATCTGACTCTCCTCAGGCAGAAGGAAATGCATGGGCAACTGAGCTGAGCTGTGGGTTTAAACAGGTGCCTCACAAGATGTTAAATCAGGGGGTAGAGGTAGGTGTCTGGGTAGTGGCGAGTCTGGCTCTGTGGTGGCATGGGCACAGGTGACCAAAGCTTTTTTCTGGCAAAGCTGTCACCACGTGAATAAAGCTGCAGCTCATTTACGAGAGGCTCTGAAAATATTTGCAGGATAATCAAAGGCTCCCACAGAACAGCATATGCTCTAACTAGACATTTTGTCTCTCTGAAGTTTCCTGTTTGAAGTGGTTGTGATCAAGGGGAAAAACAAGTGTGGTGTATGTATGCATGGCTGTCAGACACCCTATTTCTGAGGACACTGGTGGTACCACTGGAAGCATGCAGGAGTGGGAGAGCCTCATAGAGGTCTCAGGACTGGGATCAGAGCCATGTGCAGCAGAGGGTCAGTGTTTGCAGAGCTGTGCTCCAGGCCACCAGTGCACTTTGTGGTGCTCAGGAGAGCTGTCTGGAAAACGAGGTAGTGTGTAGGTCTCAGATCTGACCTGTCTTCTCAAGGGCATTTTGGGGCCCTGTCATTGCTGGATTTATTTCACATGCAGTGATTACTAAGAGCTCAGGGAGGTGGAGAACTAGCACTGCTAGTGCTAGACCTTCAGAACTAGCACTAGCAAGGCTGCAATAGAGCTGCTGGATTAGGTTCTTCTCTCTCCTGACTGACAGAAGATTATGGGACAGTCCCATTTTAATTTTTAAATGCCATAGGGGAAAAAAGCTTCTTATAAATCTAAAGTGACAATGAACAGCAAGGTTAAGAGAAAAGTGGTCTGTGACAGCTATTGCTGTTTTCAGTATGCTGGGCTGTAGCCCTGCATGAGTCCTCCAGGTGGGAAGCCGTATCCCTGGCTAATGCACCACCATTATTCAACTCCCTGTGTAGCAAAAATACAGTTCCTTTCCCTTTACCTCTACAGAAAATTCTTCAGTGGCATCAGCCTAGATGTGCAGCTGACAGTCTGGTGGCACCCCTCTTTGTGAAGCCAGTAAGAGCCTGGGTCTCTGGCAGACTTTATTTTTTCTCCTTGTGCTTTAACACTGATTGTGATGAGTGAGAGCGTGCCCTCAAACTGTCATTGGGGTAAATATTTCCTGCTCCCGCTCCAAAAATCTATTTTCTCTTACTTTTATGTGCAGTCTTTGATCTCTCTCTTGCTAGGAATCAGCTAATTCCAGTGATGCTATTAGGTCAGCTACGTATGTATTCCTCCTTAAGGATGCATGGTTTACAAAGTACCATCACCACCACCAGTACAGAGATTGGCAAAAAAAAAAAAAAATTAATCTAAAGTCAGTTCTTAGTTTTGTTTCAGAGATGGAGTCATGTTCTGGGGGGAACCTCGTTCCCAGATCCCATTCCCTAACCTCCTTGCAGCTGCTAGAAAGCCTTTACAGCTTTGTTTAGCTGCCACCTTGCAGAAGATTTCCCATGGTTGTCCAGGATAGGACTCTATTGCTGACTGCTCCTTCTCATCTTACATCCATCCCTTGATGACACCCTTCAGAGGATCTTCTGTTAACTCATCCCAACATTCTGTACCCCTGACATGAGCTGCAAGCAATGGAGACTTACCATAGAGCAAACAATGCAGACACAGTATTGGTACAGCTTGTAATTATTTACTTGCAGTGTTTTACACGTCGTGCTGTAATTAGACACAATGGCTGAGCATCGTGCTCTGTTTTTGTGCTTTGGATTGTGAGAACAATATAGAGTCTTGACAGACAATAATAAACACACTGGGACACTAAAGGACTAAGTAAGCAGAAAAGCCTTCTCATGCTGGAAGGCCACACATCACTGTTTCACTTAGCTACTATTTTTGTGCATTTTGAAAACAGTAGAAATAGTATTAAGTGTTGAGTGTTACTATTTACTTATCATGCTTATCTTTCATCAAATGAACCAAATACATTTTAATACCTAACTAAATTCTGAAACACATAAAAATGCTGTCTAAACTCTGTCCTTCAATTCAAACTTCAAATTGACCTTCAAAAGAGTGCAAGAAGTATAGTCTAAGCCACCTTAGCTTCAAGGTCACATTAATTCATTGTATGCAACTCATTTTAGACGTTAGGAAAATGTGATCAAACCTTGAGCTGTATTTCTAGAGCTAAAATTACAACCTACTTCATTCTGAAAAAGAAACAAATTAGTAGTTTTGGACACTACTGCCAGATAACACTGATGAAAGATGCTAACAAAATGCAAGGTATCATTGTTCAACAGGGTAGTATCTGGGAGAATAGTAGAGCCTGAAAATTTTCCTAGCCCTGTTGAAGGGAATTTTCCATTACTTTCTGATATATTACCTCTTTGCCAAGCAAATATGGTTCCTATCACCGTGCAAGGGTATTTGGGACAACAGTTGAGGGGAAAACTCTGCAGTGGAAAACTGTTACCCTTATAGGGAAGCAGCTGTAACCACTCCCCTTACAACTGGGGAAGGGTGCTGAGGGTAGTAATGATTCTAAAACATCCCAAAGATATTTTAGTCACTACCGATAATTTGTGCTTATTATTCCTTCTAATTTAGCACAAATTGACTAAAATAAAACTAGATAATTTCTCTGGGAAGATCTAGCTCTGACAGCAGGTCAAGGCAAAGTAAATTATGGCTACAATCTATGTTTTAACCAAGAAACTCCTTAATGTAGTCATAGGTTATTAACATTAATTGCCATAAGTGTTTTTTGTTATGTTTTGGTTTTTCTTCTTCTCTTATGATGCAATTTATAAGCAGCATCCTTTAATGTAATATGTAGTGGTGTTTGCTGATCCTCCTGTATTTTCAGCTTCAGGAGCTGAAAACCATGGGGCTCTCTGGCTCCGTCCTCTGGCCTTATTGCACTTCAGTGATACTTGGACAGCTTGTGTTGCTGCAGCTGCTTGATACAATGGCATTTATATTCATGATTTATATTCATGATGTTGTCATCTACCACAATCACTCCCTGCTGTTTGTCTGCTGGGACAGTTTTGCAGCACCAGCCCTTGGGGCGCAGAGACTCGGGCTTACAGGGATTGCTACACAGGCCGTTCAGAGGGATGAGGGCAGATCTCTGGGCAGACGCTGGAATGCGATGAAACAGCTCCTATCAGCAGAGTTCAAAAGAGCCGAGCTGGACGCCCCTGCCCCTGCGGTACCACACGTACGCAGCATTCCTCACACCCATTACGTGCCCGCTGTCAGGCCCGGCCAGTGGCTGCTTCCTTCCAGCGACACCTAGCAGCCTTTGTTCAGGTTGCACTGCTGCTGAAGAACATTCTTTCCGGGCTAAAAATGCTAGACAAATAGAAACATCCAGCTGGGAAACATTCATGCATTCTCTTTTTCTTCTTTCTTTCTCTTTCTTTCTTTCTTTCTTTCTTCCTTCCTTCCTTCCTTCCTTCCTTCCTTCCTTCCTTCCTTCCTTCCTTCCTTCCTTCCTTCCTTCCTTCCTTCCTTCCTTCCTTCCTTCCTTCCTTCCTTCCTTCCTTCCTTCCTTCCTTCCTTCCTTCCTTCCTTCCTTCCTTCCTTCCTTCCTTCCTTCCTTCCTTCCTTCCTTCCTTCCTTCCTTCCTTCCTTCCTTCCTTCCTTCCTTCCTTCCTTCCTTCCTTCCTTCCTTCCTTCCTTCCTTCCTTCCTTCCTTCCTTCCTTCCTTCCTTCCTTCCTTCCTTCCTTCCTTCCTTCCTTCCTTCCTTCCTTCCTTCCTTCCTTCCTTCCTTCCTTCCTTCCTTCCTTCCTTCCTTTCTTTCCTTTCTTTCTTTCTTTCTTTCTTTTCCATTAAATCTTACAACGCCATTCATTAACACTGATGGCATCACTTTTCTCCAAAGACAGATTCATGGTCAAGTAGTGTGTATACATGTATTTTTCTGCTATAAAGGAGGACATTGTTTTATCACAGCTAAATCAGACTCTGCAGAGCTATGCATTTAAATGCTATAGGACTGCTATCTATTACAAGGTGTGCCAAAATCACCAGGGCACAGGCAGATAATGCTGTTTACAATCAGCCATCAAGATGTTATAAAAGGCTCAGTAAAATAAGCAGGATGCAGAACTAAAGGAATCTCTTGGCAGCAAGGCAAATATTTGGCCCTTCAGGCTTTCCAGTGCCAGCCAAATAGCATCACAGCATGAAGTTATCCTTCTTATCATTATCCCCAAAAGAATTACAGTGCTGCCAGGAACCTATATGTAGAGTAGGCCAACATTCCAGTGAATTTTACACTTAAATGGAAATAATTATTCCAAATTTATAGGTATATCTACAAGTGAATCATTATCACAGTAACAATTAGGAATTCACTATCAACTGTGAATCCCCCTGTGTCTAGTTTACTCACAGTGTCCTACAGCTTTTCAATAAAAACAAAACCCCAAAGAGCAAAACAAGAAGCCAATTTTCTTTTTTGTTTACGTGTCCTCTAGCCAGTAGACAAATATCAGAGGTTAAAACATAGAGTACAAGATTCATTGTCATACTTAGCTTTTCTGTTTGCCTGGTTGGTCAAAGCTGGTTTTATCATCTCTTCAAAATGATCCTGTAATCAGGATCTGCCCTGGCTACACCATCCATAAAGGGAATAGTGGTGTAAAGGTAACAGTTTTCAGCGTGCATCAACATTGTCAATCTTTTCACAGAATCAATGCAAAAATTCACTGATGCTGAATAATATTCACTCAGTAATGTTATTTACTGAGGATAGAAAGGGCCTCTAGAGATCACATTGTCCAAACCCACCCATGCTCAAAGTGGCATAAATTAGAGTAGGTTGTTTGTCTTGTATCCCATCAGATTTTTAGTGTTTCCAAGGATGGAGACTCCCAAAAACCTCTCCTGGCAACTTTTTCCTGTGTTTGACTATCCTCACAGTAAAAAAAAGGGGTTTTTATTTAATTTTTTTTTCATGTGTTCTAATGGAATTTCTTATATTGCAGCTTGTGCCCTTGCCTCTTGTCCTGTCACTGGATACCACTGAAATGTGTCTGGCTCTATCTTCTTTTGTCCTCTCCCAGATCAGCTATCCATACTTACTGGTCTAAACAGTTCCAGCTCTCTCAGCCTCTCCTCTTTCAAAAGCTGCTCCAGTCCCTTAAGAATCTTCATAGCCATTTGCTGCACTCTTTCCAGCAACTGGGTATCTTTTTTTGCTCTGGGGAGTCCAGAACTAAACACAGCACTCCAGGTGTGCCCTCACCAGTGCTGAATAGAGAGGGAGGATCATTCCCCTTGACCTGCTGGCAGTGTCTATATAATGCACTGACACTGTTGGCCTACTTTGCTGCAAGACCACACTGCTGGCTCACGTTCAACTTGGTGTGCACTAGGACACCCAGGTCCTTTTCTGGAAAGCTGCTTTCAAGATGGTCAGTCCCCATCCCTCTGCTGATGCATGGGGTTGTTCATCCCCAGGTACAGGACTTTGCACACAAAAAACACAAGCCCTGGAGAGTCTGTCTGGTCAGTGAATTCCTTCTGTCTGGAAGTGATGAAATACATGGCAATTCTTAAGGGTTGTCTTCAAGTAATGCTGGTAGGAGTATTCAAGTGAAATAGTTAAATGTCAAACCCAAACCATCTATCAGCTGCTAAGGTATGAAATGATCCCAATTCTTTTGCCTAGTTTTAGATGTTGCATGAAATATATTTAGAGTATTTGAAACTTTCTAGCTCAGAAAAACCCAGACAGCAAAGATGCAGTAAACAAAAATATTTGGTCCAAATTTTCGGTGGTAACATCAGCAATAAATTTTGTCTGTGTTTAGGGTCTTCCTGGGTGACACCATAGAAAGATAGAAGGATATAGAAATTCTGCTAAAGGGTTCTGAAACAGTCATATTTTCAGGAGTTTGTATGAATCCTAAATACAAAGTGTCAAACTCTCCAGGAAACAAAGGGAAGTATTGGACTTCTTGTTTGGCAGTGTTTGCTTCAAAGGCTGCACAGGATGATGGTCTAGACTGTCTCACCCTTTCTTCTTCCTTTCTTCTCTCCTTAAGTTCTCTATCTTTTTTCTAGGTATCCATTTACTGCACGTTGGCTCTCTCATACTGATACTTTGCGTCCACCATGACAATTACTTCTATGACCCTCATTCGTCACAGACTTCTAAAGTATTATGAAAAGCAGTGACTGGCAAAATTGTTGTGTGTTTGTGATTATGGAGGCAGCACTCATCAAGGGACTTGGAGACAGAGCCAGATGCCAGTGAGTAGCTTACATTTCCATAGCTTGCTCCCCTCTGCTCCTCTACAGAAACAGGGACCTTACAGAAATGACAGTGGGCAAGCTAATAAAATAAATTCAAATCATCCAGGTAGATAAACCTCTTGTTTGAGACAAGCACTTAATTATGTTAGAGATTATCCTTTAAATAAATTTTCCAGACAGTTTCCCTGGCCAGGAAGGACAAGAAAATCAGAGAAGGGTGGTATAACAAAAGTGCTGTGCTGAGAAACTTCGTGGAGAGGAAGATGGGAGGTGAAATGCAGCTTATTCCCCCAGGCTCAGAGGCCTGGTGTAAGTGTCATCAGTAATCATGATAAGCCTACATGTGGAGCTGGTGCCACATGGCTATCTGTTTCCTGGGATTCCTCAGCATTTCTTCCCAGTGGTTCCTTTCTGTGCCTGTGACATGTAAGCCCAGACTGCACTTGCCAAGCACATGGTTCTGGCCAGTGCTATCCTGGCTCAGCATTTCCAGCTCCACGCTGGAGGCATGCAGAAGCTCATGAGGCACCTCAAACATAATCATTTCATTCCACACGGGATTGATCTTGTGTTTCGCATGTTTGGTCTGCTTCTTCTTCAGCTTCAAGGACTGATGCTTAAGTGTCAGCTTGACAGAAACATCTGCAAAGGAAGTGGAAAGAGACACCATATTAATGAGCATGCAAGAATAGAATAGAATAGAATAGAATAGAATAGAATAGAATAGAATAGAATAGAATAGAATAGAATATGCTGAGTTCGAAGGGACCCATCGAGTCTGCTGCGCAGGACACCCCAAGAATCACACCATGTGCCTGAAGGCCTCTTGAACTCAGACAGGATTGGTGCTGTGACCACTTCCCAGGGGAGCCTTCTCCAGTGCTCAACCACTCTCTGAGTGAAAAACTTTTCCTGGTATCCAACCCAAACTCCCCCCAGCTCAGCTTCATGCCATTTCCTCAAGTCCTCTCACTGGTCATGAGGATGAAGAGATTAGTACTTGCCACTCCACTTCCCTTCATGAGGAAGTTATAGACTGCAATGAGATCTCTCCTCAGTTTCCTCTCCTCTAGACTGAACAAACCAAATGACCTCAGCTTCTCCTCATAAGGTTTTGCCTCCAGACCCTCACCCTTCATGTCCTTGTGGCCCTCCTTTGAACACTCTCTAATACCTTAATGGTTTTTTTATATTGTGGTGCCCAAAACTACTCCCAAAAATGCAAGGGAATTTACATTGGTGACATCAGATGGAGAGAGAGCACATAAGAAATATTGATCTGTGGGGGGCATTTGGTTTTCACTTTTTAGAAATTATTCAAATCTCTTTGGCTCTCTAAGCCAAACATCTTTTATTTCTGCCAAATATCACCCTTTCCACTTTCTTTCCAGATTTACGTAATAGCAGAAACAACAATCTCTGTTTCCTTGGTATTACACTCACCACTGATAAGTAGATCTTTCAGCTGCTTGGAATGGAGATTTTTAGCCTTAATGATCACCACCAGAAGGCGATTAGCTGCCGGCAGGTAGCTAATAGAGAGCAGAACCTCCCCATGGCCTGTGGATGGCTCCTGGGAAATGGAAACACAAGAGAGTTTGGTTTTTATACAATCTTGGCCATAACATTAGGAAAACGAAATCGTTCAAGACTGATGGGTCTAAGGCCATGGACCAACCAAGCTGTCTCTCTTTCCAGTATCTTTCCAGTTACAGTGGATGAGAATGAAAGTGCCAAAGATGTCTGAGAGGCTCCTTCACTCATAAGGCCTGATCATCTGAGTTACTGAATTCTTATGTCACTGGAAAGTAACTGCTTTCTGACATCAACTTTTAGTGCAATATTTAGTCAGAAGAAGTTTTGGGCCTGGAATACAATGCAAATAGTCAGCTATTGCTGTTATGAGAGACCACCTAGATGCTCTCTATTTATATCCTCTACTTCCATTACTGCTTTTCATAGTTTGCTTTTTGTTTCAGCTACTCCATTTCCCAGGAGGCTCTGTCTGGACACAGCTTCCAGCACACACTGCCCAGCATGCAAGGGACAAAAATGGAGCAGTTATTCTCTCAGTGAGTAGGATCTTGTGACAGAAATCTGGTTTAGTGTGAGGTTAATGTCCCACAAGAGTCCCAGAAAGTCTATGCTGATTCATTGGACTGCCTTTGGACACCTTAGTAGGATCTACATCCTATAGGACAGACAGCTCTTCTCCAGTCCATTTCTGTGCTCTGCATTCTGACTACTAACTGAGCCATAAATATTTCAAATTAAGTTTTCAGCTGATTACTCAAAACAGGCAAGGCCAAGCTCCCCTGAGCTGACTGACTCTCCAGAAAACATGTCATCACTGTGTGGTTTGAATGACTATTTTGTCCTGCACAAATCAGGTAGGAGACCTTTAGTAGGAAAACCTGAAATTCAATCCTAAGTTAGCCCAAGTAAATCTTTTTTTCATTCACTCGGGTAGCAATGAAGGGTTCATATACATTTCACTTACATAAATCATGTCTTAAATTGAAGTGGAGCTTGAATAAAATCACACCTAAAAACAGAGGCAGATTCAAATGCCTGTATGTCCACTACAAAAGAATAGGTGTTTGTACATAGAGAGACAAGTACCAACATCACCTCAATATAAAATCAGTGTTTAGGCAAGTCATATGCTGCTTTTGATTATTTATCCCCGCTACATCTCACCATGTCCCATTCTGTAGCTAGAATTTGGTTCCTGTAGCTCTAGGCACAGATACAGTGGAGATTAGAAGGGTGTAGGGCTCTGTAGACGTGCACATATGCATGCATGTATGCACGCACACAAACACACACATTGTACACTGGTCACATCTTGGGCTTATGACTTTCTAGCTCCTAGTATTATGATCAAGTTTTTGACCATCCTGTATCCACATGAAACCAAAATCTACAACGGTTGGTCTCTGATGGAGTTTTGCATGAAGAGACCAGGTCAGAGGTACTTTTCCTACCTCATTCTAGTTTTTTTTCTTTTGTTTTCTTTTTTTCTATGAAATCCATAACCTATATTTTGTGCTGCAACCTTGCAAATTCACACAACCATCAGAACTTCAGTCTTCCTTTCTATGCAATAAAGATAAAAAACATCAAGGAGTCACTAGTGAATTACGTGCAGGGCACCATGAAATCACAAAAGGGAAGTTGCTATGCAAGCACCCACTATCATCACTGTGATTAGCAAAGCTGTGGGAGGGAAGGAAGACAAGAGAAGTATATCAGTCTACAGCATCTATGCTTTGCATTGCTCACAGGCCTCCACGAATTCCTGAATGCTAATTGCATTAGCTGGTTAGCTGTAAGCTCCCTCTGAGCTCTTTCACTTGTGTGGAGGAGAATTACTGGGAAAGTACAAACGAAATTTCTGCCCTTCCTGGCATTTCAAGGAAATGTCAGACTTCAGGCAAAGCTCAGTAACTTTGTTCCTGGATGAATGCTGTCAAAAATAGCTCCTCTTTTTTGATCAGCTCTTCCTCCCTCCCTCCCTCTGGCTCTCAATGAATGATTCAGGATCTGTATACATAAGCTATCTGTGCAATGGTTGGCTCTCTCAGGTCCCAGATGACGCAAATTCAGCTTTCACTGCACATCCTCAGCTCAAACTGGGGCACTGTTCAGCGATACTGTTAGTGTTAGCCTTGTGCTGTCAGCCTGGAAAAGAAATTAATGCTGCCCTGTTTGTATGTGTAGTTGTGAAGCTGGACCAAGGCAGAGTTCCAGTGTGTCAGGACTCCATCAAGTGCACTGGAGTGACACCTGACAATTGCTGTGAACAGGCTGTTCCTTGGATATTGCTAAAAAAGCAAATATTTCAGTATTGGGGCTGGGAGAGCCCTCACCCCTGATGGTAACAGGCAATAATTTATTTCACGGTGTTTAATGACAGTGGTGGTGTTGCTTTGCATTGCTCACCCCATACCACACCACAATACAACACGTACCTATTTGTTGTGATGTACTATAGCAGTAGCAACACACTGCTGCCGTGTTAAGTGTATTTCTGCTGCTAGAAGAATAACCTAGTTCATGGCAGGGAAAAGATTCCTGAGGAAACATTCGAGCAATTAGTACATATGAAGGATCCCCAGTACCTGCTCCAAGTACTGTTGGAATACTTCCCTCCACTTTCCTGTTTGTGCAGTTGGGAAGATGTGGATAAGGAAGGAAAGGAAGGTTTTGATGTTTAAGAAAACCAGTAGAATGAAATTAATAATATTTTGACACCTATTAGAACAAATAGCACTGGATTGATCCCAGTAAGAATATGTGGTCTTCGGTCCAACATTTCAGTCCCAGCAATGCATTTCACTCCTAGCTTAAGGCTCCCCAGGGTGCCACTCTATGCCCTACCCACACTCAGCTTTGTGGAGTCTCTCCATAGGGCTCTGTAGGCACTCTGTTATTTTAGCTCTTGCCACCATGATCCTGTATCACTAACTCTCAGAAACTCACTACTTTTTTTAGACATAGCTTTCTTTTGAATTATAGATGTCGGTGTCAGATTGTCATGGAATTGGGGAGGAGTTGAGGGAATTGCAACATGTTAACTGCTGGGAGCAATAGATGGAAGGACTGGGTGGGTCTCCGCTTCTAAAATGGTTAGGTATAGACAATCACAGAAGGGTGCCGAGGGACCTCTGCAGTCTCACATCACCCCTCTAAACCTGTTCAAAATAAATAAAGCCACCCACGCACATGGAGCCATCTAGGAAAAGGCCTTCTATTGTCCAAAATATTAATCATTAGGGTTTCTGAACTACCAACACAGAGTGCATACCTTCTCTGGGTTCTTTAACCTTTTCCACTGAGCCTTCCCAAAGGATTCCTCCATTTCAGCAAGGTTCAATTTGAGCTCCCCCACAATGCTGTGTCTGGAGAACTTGTCACAGTTTCTCAAGGTGAGAGTCAGTGTCCCTTCTGGCATCTCCTCCTCCGTTAATCGGAATCGCAGGACCTCCTCCCAAAAGGTATGAAGTACCTTCTTCTTCAGCTCTGTCTGGGCTTCAGCAATACCAGACTTGCTCACCAGCGTGCCCAGTATGTAACAATGGCAGCCAGTGTCTTGGTCCCCACTCATTCTGCCATGCATAGCTGGAAAAGAATGATTGTAAAGATCTCTCACAAAAGACAGCCCTGAAATATCTGTGACTAAATTGCTAATTTCATGAGAGCCAAAAATAAAACAACTGCATAGACATTGCCCCCTGTTCTTGCTTGCATGGGGCAGACTAAGCCATGAGCTCATGTCGTGGTGTTTTCCTCATGCTGCAAAATGTCCCTTCTGCCCTGCCCTTCTGCCACTGAAGTAGGATGCTGTTAGTGTTTGGGAGAACAAGAGATGAATTCAAGGAAACATGATCTGTTGAAATATGCAGAACAGCAATGAGGTGAGACAGTGTGGCACAGGGGTTGGCAGGTCTAATTTACTTTTACCTTGATACAAAAAAATAACTTCTTACAAAGACTTGAAAAGCAGGAAGATCAGTCACAGACAACAGAAATGGGACAGACCTCCCCCTCAGTACACATTTATCCCTGCAGGCCAGTGGGTTATATGTCTAATGGTTATTGCATTCAACTTGTCCAACCTGTGGTAAATGAATCCATTAGAAAAGCCATCCCACAGCCCAAAAGATCTGTGTCAAGAACCATTTATTCCTAATTTTGTATCTCTTTTATGTTCAAAAGCCTAGAGTGAGAATGGCATTTTACTCTCCTCTTCAGTTGCATCAACGGAATTGCACCGCCTTCTCCGCAGCAAGAGGAACACACCTTCTTCCATGAGGTCATGGAACATCATGGCTTTATGGGCAAAACTGTTGTTCTTGATGCAGCTAGTCTAAGGGTAGCTGCTCCTGAGCTGCCAGGACCACAAGCATGGGTCACAGGACTCTCCTGGTTTCTCAGGGGAGTGGAACTCGGAAGCAGACCCAGGCAGTGGGGCACCCAGGGAGGAGCATGCATACGGGAGAGCCATGTCACAGTCAGCGGGCATGGGTGTACACACTGGAGGGGAACTGTGGGCTTGCTGCCAGCAGAAGGTCCACAGTAGTGTATGCCATTCAGCGCCTTTTAAATTCTTGCTTCAGAGGGTGTGATTTGATGAGTTTTCCACAGAGATCTGCACTGTACATGAATTATTCAGTCAGCTTATTTTACTTTCCCAGAGAAACTGATGATGCTCCAGCCCTGAGTGGAGAAGTTGTTACAGCTGTCAGTTCCCACTTCATGGAGTGACACAGAGCCTGGCTGCCTGGCCAGGCACAGGTAGAGGGACTTTCCTCAAAATAAGTCTGGTGTCTTCAGCTCAGTCTTTGACTGGACTTGAGGAAGAGGCAGTAGGGAATGGATCAAGTTGAAGAATGAAAGGTAGAGAGAGGAAGGAGATAGTAACCCCCTTCCCCTTGCCCCAAAGGATAAAATAAAAAGAAGAGGTTGCTTTGTCTGGGACTGGAGGAGCCCATCCTGGTTCCTGACTTCTGTTTTTGACTTGTGCAAACAATTGTTCCTAAGCCATGCCCTGCATGCTCACTTCGAGCAGTGTCATTGACAGGTATTTCTGTTCTGCAAGCCCAGAAGCAGTGAAACATCCAGTGGTCCTGGAGATACATGTTAGTTTTAAGGTAAGAGGAGAAATTTCTATGAATGTTATCAACAGGTGTATTGTACCATTCAGATCAGAAGATCTCCGCCTCTTACCTTCCAGAAGGGCCACATGCAGCTCTGCCTTTTGTTGATCATATAGCACGGAGTAGTGCAGCTCAGGGGCCTGGTTACAGCTGGCTGCCCTCTCGGGGTTCAAGTGCTCTGTGACACATACATCCTTTACCACACCTGGAATTGAAATAACCCCTTTAGCAATCAGGTCTTCACCTTCTCAATAGAACAAACCAACCCTGTCTTGACTCATCTTTTCTAAATATCTTACCATTCCTGCACTTAGTATGCAGGAATATAATTTATTTTCTGTCTTCCTCTGTCATCATATCTCCTTTCTGCTCTGTTTACTCACACTTTTAGCTCTTTCTACAGCAGATGGAGAAGCCTTTTACTTTCTACCGCCCTGTGATCTATGATGGTTCACACACTTGCTCTTTTACCTTGTGCCTAGGCTAAGGTATCTAAATGATGCTCATTACTTGTTATATTGTTTTATATTGCTTTAACTTGCATTGTTAAATTAAATCTTATGTTCTCTGTAACGAGAATGTGAATCTGCTTCTGAGCTGCCGTGGAACTCTGCATTAAGTCAGACTTCTCTAAAAGTTTTTAAATTTTAACAATAAAAATTTGTCATGCAAAAGACATCTAATCTCATAGCACTTGACCCGACTGAAGACAATGAATTTAGTAATCCATGAGGCAGTTTTTTCATGTGTGATTTTGGAGCTGAGTATGCCTTTCATACTGAAATAAAGCAAGTTGCAAAACTAGAAGAGAAGGCAGAGACTTTTGTCATCAAAATCTGTTATCTGCAAGGTCAGAAAACAGTAGTGGGTCCAGCATATTTTCTCATATATATCTCAGACACAGTTCAGAGCAGTTCATTGTGGCATCAAAAGGAGAATGCAGCAATTCTTGCCTAATTTTAGCAACACTTGAGCTCTAAAATCAGGCACAGCAGGAAGGAAACTTGCTTGTGCCATTAGCAGTGCAGAGAGGCTCTTACACTTACATAAAGCTTTAGCCTAAATGTAGCCGTCATTCTTCATCTTCTCCACCCTATAATCTTCTCCCTGACACCTAAGGATGTGGCTCAGACAGTCTCTTCCTTCTCTGCTTCCCATGGTACTTTCTTTTCCATATTCACAAATGTCAGGGTGGAGAGGTGAATGTAGCAATCATCCTTCCAGGAGGGCGTAAAATCTAATCTCAAGCAATTAAAAAAAACTAAAAAGAGCATTCAATAAAAATCATGACAGATGCCATTGGCCTTCTGGCAAATCTTCAGGAAGATCTTATTAATGTGGTAGCCAGAAGAGTCAATCATCCTGTTAAAAGATAGCTGTGAAGTTATAATTTAGAATGGAAGCAACCAAGACCTGCTACCAGATGTATATAATTAACACTGCATTTTCTCTCAGGCTCCAGAAATCTTATGTTTCAGGTTTTGAAGTATTATCCTTCGGGTTTGATGTGAAACAGG
>VYZS01082649.1:0-16007 GCA_013400695.1 Neodrepanis coruscans | reverse complement strand
TTCCTCTCTAACCAAAGCCTAACTCCTCCACTGGCATTTGGTAAGGTGTCCTAAATTTTTCAGGTGGGGCACATGAACACAGGAGTTCTGTACACAGTGAGTTTAAGCCACCTCAGTAATTTGAAATATCATCCTGGTAAGTGTAGAGCACCTGGGAATCCTGGGATCCCTGATGCAGGGGATGGAGGAAGGACACTGGGCTCCCCAGATTTGCTGTGCTGACACCATCCCAGTTCCATGGCACGTGGTGCTTCAATATTCCCAAAATTCACAGAGCACAGAGGAACACTCCTCTGTCCTCTGCAGATTTCCTTTTCCTCCTGCTCTTTTCCTTTCTGATCCAATCAAGCTTTGTAAAGAAATGAGCTCTGAACATTTTTCCTGTGCTCTGCCTGCAGCTCCTGTTGAGCCTGCAAACACCACTGGAAACCTCAGAGCTGCCGCCCAGGTGAGTGGCTGGTTCCCTCCCATGCTCTGCAGTGTCCTTTTTAGCACCTTTTTCACATTTTCAGCTGAGTTTTGAGTCCTGATGATTCAAGAGCACAAACAAATTTGTCTCCAGGGCCCAGAGCAGTCCTTGCACATCAGGCTGGGCCAGTAACACCCACAGGAACTCAAAGTTTAGTGTCCTTGGGCCAAACCTGGATGATTTTACTGATCTGTCACAGGTTTCCTGCACATCCTTTGCCTCCCTCAGTTCCCCATCCCTACCAGAGTTATTTGCTCTGCAGACAGGCCCCTTGTCAGGCATTTTCAAAATTATATCATCGAATCCCAGAACGGTTTGGGTTGGAAGGGACCTTAAAGCCCATCCTGTTCCACCTTCTGCCATGGGCAGGGACACCTCCCACTGTCCCAGAGCTCCAGCCTGGCCTTGGACACTCCCAGGGATGGGGCAGCCACAGCTTCTCTGGGCACCCTGTGCCAGGGCCTGCCCACCCTCCCAGGAGAGAATTTATTTTTAATATCCAATCAAGCCATTCCCCCTTGTCCTGTCACTACAGGCCCCTGTAAATGTGTGTTGCCAGCCTGGAGTTTGCCCTGCACACCCTTCTTGCCCTCCTGATTTCCAGTTTTCCACAGCTGGGCAAAGAGAGGGGATCAAAGTCTCCTAGATCAGGACTTTGGTGTCTCCTCTCATTGACCATGTGGAGATGGAGCCAGGAGAAGGTGGCTNTTTACTGATCTGTCACAGGTTTCCTGCACACCCTTTGCCTCCCTCAGTTCCCCATCCCTACCAGAGTTATTTGCTCTGCAGACAGGCCCCTTGTCAGGCATTTTCAAAACCATATCATCGAATCCCAGAACGGTTTGGGTTGGAAGGGACCTTAAAGCCCATCCTGTTCCACCTTCTGCCATGGGCAGGGACACCTCCCACTGTCCCAGAGCTCCAGCCTGGCCTTGGACACTCCCAGGGATGGGGCAGCCACAGCTTCTCTGGGCACCCTGTGCCAGGGCCTCCCCACCCTCCCAGGAGAGAATTTATTTTTAATATCCAATCAAGCCATTCCCCCTTGTCCTGTCACTACAGGCCCTTGTAAATGTGTGTTGCCAGCCTGGAGTTTGCCCTGCACACCCTTCTTGCCCTCCTGATTTCCAGTTTTCCACAGCTGGGCAAAGAGAGGATCAATGTCTCCTAGATCAGGACTTTGGTGTCTCCTCTCATGGACCATGTGGAGATGGAGCCAGGAGAAGGTGGCTGTGAACTGCTCTGGCTCTGGCAGGAGCTGTCCAGGCCTCTGAATGTGCTGGAACTGCAGCTCATCACTGTGTTGGTGCAGATCTGAGGCAGATTAATGCTTTTCTTGGATCTCCTGTCAGAGAAGCAAATATTTGTCTCTCACAAAGAGTCTCTCTGGGCACAGTGACTGGAGAAGGACTATGGCAAAATTATGTCCTGGGCAGCAAGTCCTGTAACCTGAGCTAAATTCCTGCATTTTCTGGAGTGAGGAGAGTCTTAAGTAAAATAAATTGTCTTCCCAATCCCCAGGAATGTTCCTTGTTCTACAAATAAAACTTTTTCTCTAGTCACACAGAATTAGTCAGTGGCCAACATCACTTCAGTTCTTCAAAAGTGTGTTGCTTCTTGCATGGACCTGGCACCAAAAAGTACAAGAGATGGTCTGGTTGTGGCTGGAAATCTAAGTTGGCTCTCAAAGTCCTGGTAGCTAAAGAAATAATAAAATACAGAGGCTTGTGTCAAGTATAGAAGGAAGAGGCAGAAGGAAGATCAAGATATTGGCTGGTTGTTAAATGACTTGTGCAAAGGAATTTCAATCACACAGTGTAATCAGAGGATAATCCCCTCCCTGCCAGCAGCTCATTTTAGAGGTGGAATTAGAACCATGGGATCCCAGAGTGGTTTGGGTTGGAAGGGACCTTAAAGATCATCTAATTTCACGCCTGCCATGGGCAAGGACACCTTCCACTGGACCAGGTTGCTCCAAGTCCCGTCCAGCCTGGCCTTGGACACTTTCATGAACATCACAAAGCTCGAGAAAATCAAATGCAAGGTCCTGCCTTTGGGGTGGGACAGCCCCATGCAACAGGACAGGCTGGGGGATGACTCACTTTGCAGAAAAGGACTTGAGGATCCTGGTGGGCAACAACTGAAACAGAAGACCTTTGTGTCCCTGCAGGGAAAAAGGTCAGCTGCATCCTGGGGCTGCATTAGCAAGACTGGAATGTAGCCTTCCCTCCTACTCAGCACTTATGAGAACCACATTGAATCCCATGTCCAGTTTGGGGCTCTCTAGGACAGGAAAGACATGGACATACAGATGGGAGTCCAGTGGAGACCGCGATGGTCAGGGGGCTGTTCTGAGCAGTCCCTCTGGATAACAGACCTGCAGATGGTCCTTTCAGTCTAAACTGTTCTTCTCTGACATGATGGTCCAAAAGCACTGCCAGAGCCTGGTGTGGAGTTCACAGTCATGGGGTTTTACTCCAGGCTCAGGTGTTTGGTTCCTCCTCCAGTCAATAGAGAAGAGGCATTTCTGGGAGGTCACTTTCCATTTTTCCATGAGACTGGAGGGTGACCCACCTGCTCCCATGAAATGATGGTTTAGGGATGGTTTAGGGAACCCACTTAGGATGTCCCTGTTATGTCCCTCTCCACCTGAGCTCATGCCTCAGGCTCCTTTTGTAACAAATGGAGAACATTGCACTTCTAGGACATGATCCACTGACCTGCTCTACCTGCTCACCTCAGGGGAGGTTCTCTGCACTCTACACATGGGCTGGACACTGGGATGTTAATTGTGCCCACATACCTGTCCCAGATGGCCATTACTGCCCTTCCCTCCCCACCAGAGTGGGATGAGACTGAAAGCACCAACCATGAAGGTGCATTATTTTCTGAAAAGGCAAGAAACAAAAGCCCAAGTGCTGCTGGAAAAGCAGGTAAGGGAAGTGGCATTTACCCTTCTGGGCAACAAGGGGCTCCTCTGCTTGGATAAGAGCAGATTCAGGGGATGAGGCTGGAATGGATGGAGTTAGAGGAGTCCAGCAGGTGAGCATTTAGCCCTTGCAGTCCTGGGTGTTGTGTGGGCAGGTAAGAGCACAAAAGACCATTTAAATGCTCTCTTCAATATCCTGTGGGGCTGTGAAATGTCTGTTCAGCTGCTGGAGGAAAAAAGATGTTTTAGGGTTGGAGCATCCAACAAGAAAGTGAGGGAGGAGGGACTGTGGAGCCAGGAGAAAAGAAATCTATGGAGAGATCTTGTCACTGTGTGAAAATAATTGGTGAGAGAGAGTGGAGAAGCTGCAGCCAGACTCCTCCAGGGACAGGACAAAGGGCACTGAGAACAAACTGAAGAATATGGAATTCTTTCTGAACAGGTGAAAACTCTTATTCAGTGTGAGGGTGGCAGAGCACTGGAACGGGTTTCCTAGAGAGCTTTGTCCTCAGAAATACAACCCAACACAGTCCTGGGCAACCTGAACTGTTTGACCCTGGCTTTAACAGGTGAGTTGAGCTCAATGATCCCCAGAGGTCATTTCCAACCTCAGCTATTCCTTGATTATGTGGCTAAATATTTAGTTCTTTGGCAACATACCATGGATTTAATGCTGAAGGACCAAAAGCATTTCTGAGGGGGGTTTGGGACAGATCTGACTGATGCACTTCTGAGATCCATCACACATGTGAGGGGAGGATGGAGGGACACCTGGCAGGGTGGTGTTGGGGAAGGGTACAAAGAGGATGGACAGGGTGGTTTCAATGCCATTCTCACAAAGACATGGAGTCCTGCAACCATTTTTTGCCTGGTTGAATTTTTTTTGACAATTGCCATGTCTCTGTCCAGACCCAATGTAACTGTGAGTGAGGGCAGTTCCTCTTATCCCCTCCCCATCCCTCATCTCCCCTCTTTTCTTCCTGTGTCCTTCCTGGTCAGTTCTGAGATGGGAATTGTCAAGTCCCAAACCTCAAACTTCCCAAGCTCCTGCTGTTTTCACACCTGGCTCAGAAGGCCCCTAATTTCCAACTTGGGTTCTATCCTGACACCACCTGTCAAAAATCCCATGTTAAAAGCCATGATTTTTCTGATGGGAGAAAGTCTCACCCTCAAAATATCTCCCATCCACATTCCTTTTGCTCAGTCACAACTTTCCTCTGCCACAAACCTCCTACCCCTGGACTTTCCTCCTTCCCTTTGTTCTGTTGTTCATTGTAACCCTCTTGTCTTGCACTGTAATCTTTCCTATCTCTCCTTATCTCTCCTCTGCTTTTCTGTGACCAACCAGCCTCAGAGGGCTCAGGGAATGTTTGGACAAGGCTCTCAGGGACAGGGTGGGAGTGTTGGGGTGTCTGTGCAGGGCCAAGGGTTGGATTGGATGATCCCTGGGGGTCCTTTCCAACACGGGATATTCTGTGATTCCCTGGAGTGGAGCAGGACAGGACAGTTGTGCAGATGGCCTTGGACCCTGCTGGTGACATGAGGCAGGAAGGGATTAGGACAGGACCCAAATGCTTCTCAGACCAGACTGGATGTGAGACCCTGGGGCCTCAAATGACCTTGTGGAGAAATCAGAAGTCAGGCCAGACAGCAAAGGGAGCTCTGTTAGATCCCCATCTCACTTGGTTTATGGGATTGCCCAGGCAGAGAGTGGGGTCAGACCTGAGCCTTCACATGCACTGGGACCAGTTCCCCCTAATGCAGAACCGTTTCCTGAGGAGTCCCCACAACAAAGGGCCCAAGGGCAGAGTAAGCAGATCCCTCTAGATGTGTAATTTCTCCTTGTCTGAGCACGGGGAGAGAGCTGCATCCCTCACATTATCTCCCTGCCCACCGGCGTGTGGATTAGTGTTGCTGCAGCAACAGCACTTTTGTAAGATGAGCCCATTCGGGGAGAGCTGCTCCACTTTGGGTGACTCAGGGCTCTGTCATGGGCTTGAAAGTGATTTGGCATCTGCTTCCACCGCTTTGTCTTGGCATCACACTCGGTTTGGCTCTGAGTTATTTGCCAGCAAATGCTGGAAGGATTGGTGGGGGAGGTGGGGAGGCGAAGCTTGGGAGCTGGAGCTGCTTCTCCTCCTAAGAAAGGGAGCCTGAATGAACAGGGGTGTGTGCCCAGAACGGGGCTCCCTCATTCCCTGCAGCAGATAGAAATGTTATGTTCAGCAATGCCTGGTCAAAGCAATGTCACTCTCAGTTTGGAGAACACAATCAAGTGATTTGCCATGGGAGAGGATCTATTCTGCAGGGACTGTGATAATATTATTCGCCCAGGAAATTTACATAAATGCATATGATTTGCATATGCAAATGCAGGTTTCCAGGCTGTGACCTCAATAAACACAGCAAGATTTTCGCACTGGAAAACCTTTCCTGCAAAGGGAGACGCTGGGATTTGTTTGGAGACTCAGCCCAGATCTGGGTCCTGGCAGGGCTGTACCTCTGTGTGTGACCAAGACCAGCTCATCTCCCAGTGCTGCTGCCTCTCCCCATCTTCCTGCCTGTGAGCCATTCCCATCACTTGGATTCACCTTCCTTTCTTCCCTCCTTCCCCCAGACTGGCACCAATGGAGGGAAATGTGTCCTACCAGGGAGGGGGAACACGACACTCAATCCAGAACAGAGCATCACAGAAATCAAGGGAAGGAAGACACTCCTCTCACCCAGACCAGTGGAGGTGCTGGTCACACCCCCCGGTCAGCCAAGCCCTCTCCACATGCCTCCAGTTTGGAGTGTCCCTCTGGAGAGGCTGTGCTGGGGACTGACCTCATTAAGTGACAACTGTCTGGAAATGACCCACTGTGAGTCACAGACTCTGGCATTGAAAAGAAGCCTCCCAATGCTCAGACAGTGTGGAAACATCCCCCTGAACCTGAACCATGGATAAGAATCACTGCATCCACCCACTGCCCCATAACTGGGGATGTGATCTGAGAGGGATGCCTGGGCTGTTTCTCTGTGTCCTTCACTGTGCCCTGAGACCAGGACTGAAGTAGCAGGGCTGGTTCTGCTCCTATAAACAGCCTGAGGTTACCCCAAGAAGGAGGAGCTCTGGCCTAGGAGGGGCCATGGTCACATCCTGGCCACTGAGGCCCAGACTAAGGCACCCAGTTCTGTCTCACATGGAAGAACTGGATCTTAAAGTGATTTATATTTGATTTTTCATGGAAAAATCAAATTGAATCTTTTGGAAACCAGATCTATAATTAGTCCTGGTGGTTTCTTGTGGTGAAAAATTAAGCCTCTTTTCTGCTGGATACTTCTATCCCCTTTCCATGGAAAGCAAAGCAGCACTTGGAGTGGAGGGTTCTGGGCTCTAGGAAGGCATGAGACACAAACTGCCATGAATATCACAGAAAATACTGAACCATGGGACACACTGGGTCTGCTCCAAAGGTCAGTGCAGACAATCCCAGTGTAGATAATCCCAGCTGTGTTGGGGAGCACAGTGAGGAACAAGGTGAGGGTTAAAGATGGCTTTGCCCTGGACATGCAGGTTCCAGGAGGGATGATTTCCCCCCCTCCATGCATTTGTAGCCCCTTCAGTTCTTCCTGGGAACACGTCTTACACACTTCTTTCAGATAATTCCTATCCCAAGGGTCAACAATTTGCCTGAGCAGCAGCAACAAGCCCTTGAACAAATTAAACAGAAGACAGTTTGTGTGGTAGCCCTTGGGCCAGTCCAGACTGGACAAGATGTGAGAAATGTGCTTTACACCCTCCAAAGGAAACAGAGATACCAGGAGTGTGTGGAGGGGTGTGAGACACTGGAGGAGGAGTTGGGACTGGAGCACAGCTCCCCTTGGCACCTCGAGAGAGGGGCTGGATGTTCCAAGGGAGGGGTCTCTTGGTGCATCACAGAACTGACACAACATGGAGAAGTGGATCACACTCATCACAGGCTTGAATGGGAAACCCTGAGGGCCCAGGAATGCTGGAAGTGATTGTGGACTGGTGAGAAGAGATAAATTTTGGAGGCTTACCAGGGGAGGTGGTACCTCTCATGTTGAAGGTTCCTCCCATATGATAAATTACCAACAACAAAAAGCTGGGGAAGAAGAAGGAGGTGGGGGAAGTTTGGAGTCACAGCATTTGCATTCCCAGGTAACCACGAGGTGTGAGGGGGCCCTGCTTCTCTAGAGAAGGCTGAACACCTGCCTGTGATGGGAAGTGTTGAATGAATTCCTTACTTTGCCTTCCTTGTGTGTGCAGCTTTGCTTTAACAATTAAACTGTCTCTATTTCAAGCCAGGAGTTTTTATACTTTCACCCTTCTGATTCTCTCCCAATCCCTCTGCCAGGGAACAAGCAGCAGTTTGGTGCTTGGCTTCCTCCCTGCACTATCCCACANGTGAGCCATTCCCATCACTTGGATTCACCTTCCTTTCTTCCCTCCTTCCCCCAGACTGGCACCAATGGAGGGAAATGTGTCCTACCAGGGAGGGGGAACACGACACTCAATCCAGAACAGAGCATCACAGAAATCAAGGGAAGGAAGACACTCCTCTCACCCAGACCAGTGGAGGTGCTGGTCACACCCCCCGGTCAGCCAAGCCCTCTCCACATGCCTCCAGTTTGGAGTGTCCCTCTGGAGAGGCTGTGCTGGGGACTGACCTCATTAAGTGACAACTGTCTGGAAATGACCCACTGTGAGTCACAGACTCTGGCATTGAAAAGAAGCCTCCCAATGCTCAGACAGTGTGGAAACATCCCCCTGAACCTGAACCATGGATAAGAATCACTGCATCCACCCACTGCCCCATAACTGGGGATGTGATCTGAGAGGGATGCCTGGGCTGTTTCTCTGTGTCCTTCACTGTGCCCTGAGACCAGGACTGAAGTAGCAGGGCTGGTTCTGCTCCTATAAACAGCCTGAGGTTACCCCAAGAAGGAGGAGCTCTGGCCTAGGAGGGGCCATGGTCACATCCTGGCCACTGAGGCCCAGACTAAGGCACCCAGTTCTGTCTCACATGGAAGAACTGGATCTTAAAGTGATTTATATTTGATTTTTCATGGAAAAATCAAATTGAATCTTTTGGAAACCAGATCTATAATTAGTCCTGGTGGTTTCTTGTGGTGAAAAATTAAGCCTCTTTTCTGCTGGATACTTCTATCCCCTTTCCATGGAAAGCAAAGCAGCACTTGGAGTGGAGGGTTCTGGGCTCTAGGAAGGCATGAGACACAAACTGCCATGAATATCACAGAAAATACTGAACCATGGGACACACTGGGTCTGCTCCAAAGGTCAGTGCAGACAATCCCAGTGTAGATAATCCCAGCTGTGTTGGGGAGCACAGTGAGGAACAAGGTGAGGGTAAAAGATGGCTTTGCCCTGGACATGCAGGTTCCAGGAGGGATGATTTCCCCCCCTCCATGCATTTGTAGCCCCTTCAGTTCTTCCTGGGAACACGTCTTACACACTTCTTTCAGATAATTCCTATCCCAAGGGTCAACAATTTGCCTGAGCAGCAGCAACAAGCCCTTGAACAAATTAAACAGAAGACAGTTTGTGTGGTAGCCCTTGGGCCAGTCCAGACTGGACAAGATGTGAGAAATGTGCTTTACACCCTCCAAAGGAAACAGAGATACCAGGAGTGTGTGGAGGGGTGTGAGACACTGGAGGAGGAGTTGGGACTGGAGCACAGCTCCCCTTGGCACGTTGAGAGAGGGGCTGGACTGGATGTTCCAAGGGAGGGGTCTCTTGGTGCATCACAGAACTGACACAACATGGAGAAGTGGATCACACTCATCACAGGCTTGAATGGGAAACCCTGAGGGCCCAGGAATGCTGGAAGTGATTGTGGACTGGTGAGAAGAGATAAATTTTGGAGGCTTACCAGGGGAGGTGGTACCTCTCATGTTGAAGGTTCCTCCCATATGATAAATTACCAACAACAAAAAGCTGGGGAAGAAGAAGGAGGTGGGGGAAGTTTGGAGTCACAGCATTTGCATTCCCAGGTAACCACGAGGTGTGAGGGGGCCCTGCTTCTCTAGAGAAGGCTGAACACCTGCCTGTGATGGGAAGTGTTGAATGAATTCCTTACTTTGCCTTCCTTGTGTGTGCAGCTTTGCTTTAACAATTAAACTGCCTCTATTTCAAGCCAGGAGTTTTTATACTTTCACCCTTCTGATTCTCTCCCAATCCCTCTGCCAGGGAACAAGCAGCAGTTTGGTGCTTGGCTTCCTCCCTGCACTATCCCACAATAAACTGCAATAACTCACAATAAACTCCTTTTCCTCTCCACACTCTTGCCATCATTCCTGATCTCCAAGGTCTGTGCTGTATTCACTTGGAATTGTCTTTCTCCAAGTGGCAAATCTCCACATTGTCTCCTCATCTGAAGGCACTCAGCCCCACCAGTCCCTTGTGCCTTGGGGGTTGTTGGTGTCCTCTCCTCGTTTTGTAGAGTCACTTTGGGAAATGCAGTGATTGGGTTGCAAACAGACCGTGGGATGCAATAATAAAATAAATAATGACTGAAATAATGACGTGCTGATATTTTCTGTTCAGAGAAAAAGTCCAGCACAGCTCCCAACAGACCTTTTCTTCATCTACCATCCAACATGACCCCAGAAATCTGGGCAAGGGAGAGAGCAAGGTACAAAGCTTGTAGTTGTTGTACAATTCTACTTGTTTGTTAACAAGCACTGAAGTACCAGCTGCAAAGGACTGCCCATAACAAGGTCTGCTCCCAAGGTGGTTGCAATAGAAACTCTCACTATACCAATGCTGTGCAGATTCAGGATCTTCCCAGTTTACACTATTTCATGGTCATTTACAATCAATCTGCTTCTTTATTATCATGAGTGTCATCCACTCCTGTCTCCTGTGGTCCAACCTTTGTGTTGGACCATCCTGAGCAATGGTCCCTTTGCAAATGTCATCATACAATCACAAAATCTTTGTAGAATCCCGGGATGGTTTGAGTTGGAAGGGACTTCAGAGCTCACCCCATTCCAACCCCTCCCATAAGCAGGGACACCTCCCACTACCCCAGGTTTTCTCACATCACTGTTCCTCTACTGAAACCTTCTCAGTGCATTGGACACTCTGTGCCCTTGCAAGACTCTACTACTGACTCCTCATCAAGGTCAAAAATTATCTTTTCCACTTTTTTTTTTTTTCCCCAGAAAATCTGATCTGGAGTCATGGAAAACATCCTTTCCCCACAGAGTTCTTGGTCAGGGATGGAGAAGAATCAATTAGAAAAAGTAAACCTTCTCTTATGGGTTTATTACAGGCAAGAAATTTCTTCTTTTTGATCGCTGGGGATCTGGCTTTTTCTTCAGACCAGTATCATCTGTATTGAGCTTAACTGAGCTGAAAGCATCCTGGGCAGATGGGTGGAGGGATGAGGTCCCTCTGTTAGGTGATATAANATGGTTTGAGTTGGAAGGGACTTCAGAGCTCACCCCATTCCAACCCCTCCCATAAGCAGGGACACCTCCCACTACCCCAGGTTTTCTCACATCACTGTTCCTCTACTGAAACCTTCTCAGTGCATTGGACACTCTGTGCCCTTGCAAGACTCTACTACTGACTCCTCATCAAGGTCAAAAATTATCTTTTCCCCTTTTTTTTTTTTTCCCCAGAAAATCTGATCTGGAGTCATGGAAAACATCCTTTCCCCACAGAGTTCTTGGTCAGGGATGGAGAAGAATCAATTAGAAAAAGTAAACCTTCTCTTATGGGTTTATTACAGGCAAGAAATTTCTTCTTTTTGATCGCTGGGGATCTGGCTTTTTCTTCAGACCAGTATCATCTGTATTGAGCTTAACTGAGCTGAAAGCATCCTGGGCAGATGGGTGGAGGGATGAGGTCCCTCTGTTAGGTGATATAACGTGTAAGGACAGTCAAAAGTGACCTGTTGATTTATTACTTGGTCCTGATATAACTCAAGAAACAAAGGCTAAAAGCAAATGCTCTTTGAACATCTGCATCCCTTCCTGCAGAAACATTTTCTAATGTAAGTCATTCCAGAGCTCAGTGGAGCATTTTTACAGCCAGTTGCTCATTTCTCATGGGTTACCAGCAAGCCTTGGATTCACAACATCCAATACCACATCAGAAAGCTGATTTTCCAGTTTGTGTGGGGTTTCCACCCAAGCAGCAAAGTCAATGCACACCCTGAGCCAAGGTCTTGAGGCTCAAGGTAGAACTCAAGTGTTCTCCTCCAAACCCTAATCCATGGACCAGCCTCACCAACTGTCACCAAGCCACATTTCCCAGCCCAGCTGTCTGGATTAAAGGGCTGCTGGGCTGAGTGGATTTAGGGAGAAGCACAACTAAACCTCAGGCTGGGTGGGACACCAAATTCTCAAAGCTCCTGGACCATGAAGACCATGGATACTGCACTGAACATTTTGTTATGATTAAAACCACAATCCCTTGAGTCAGCTCCCCTGGTCTGGACCAAGCAAAATCAGTTGCTGCAGTGCAGGGAGGTGGAGCAGCATTAGGAGCAGGGGGATGGTGGGAGGCACCACCATGGCAATGCACATCTGCCTCAGCCTGGGAACATCTGCACTAAATGGAGTCACATCTTTTCTGAACACCTGGGAAGACTCATCTGAGTGCTTTGGGCATAGAAGGATTTTCAGGAACTTCAAGAACCAGACCACTGAGTGTGTAGGGGATGGTGCTGTCACCAGTGTCTTCTTGTTGTCTGGCTGTTCCTGTTTCTTGTGGTGCCTTTGGGCAGCTCTGTTTTCCCTGGTCAGAGGCTGGATAAGGGGCTGTCACCAAGGTATGAAATCACTGTTCACAATAAGACTGTGAGAAACAGCCCCAGTGATCATGGGGAAGGGCTCCTTCAGGGGTTTGGTAGAACCTGAGCCTCCAAAACTGTGATCCTGAGTATTGCACCACTGTTTGAGGGAAAGACTCTCTTTTTCTAAGGGCTTGTGTCAAGTCCCAGCTCCTTCTGTGTTCTCACTTAACCAAACACAAGCCTTGCTTCACAGGAGAAATCTTATTTTTAGGAGATTTACAGGAAAAAAAAAAGAGCAAATTGAAATGAAAAGTGGAAATATCCAGCCAGCCATGTCTTGGTGTTCTCCATAAACTACTTGTCAAACAGACAACAAGTGGATTACACTAAAAACTTATCAAAGGTGAATTGGTTGTTTCCAAACCTAATGAGGCCAGAGCACATATCATGCAATAATCAGTTAGAATTTAAAAAGAATTGAAAGAATTAAAAAGAATTGAAAAATTTTGCAACAATGAAAACAAACAAACCAACCAACCAAACCTATTGAAAGTATCAGCAGTGATGGGAAGTACATATTAGGGGAAAAGCAGAGGGAATTGCAGAGCTGATGTCTGGGATATCTGTCTCTTGGCTGAAATCTGAGCTGGAGACTCATAAATAGCAACTCCTACAAGGAAATAAATAATTTTGTGAGGTCTGTGGACGAGCTGGACGCCCCTGTGTTGTACAGGCAGGTGATGGAGTCACCTGATGGACTGAAGGCATTTTAGCTGACACCATGGTCCTGCTCTGCCACCTTCATCCAAGGAATGAAACAGGCCCTCAGCTCATTTGTCACCTCTGCAGGTAAAACCTGTGCTGCAAAGATACCACTGTCAGTGAGAAAAGCAGCTGAGACAGCTCCTATGTGAGGAGAGAGGAGCCCAGTGACACTTGTGAGGATCCCACCAGAGCCCCAAGAAGCTCCTGTGGCATTTTTCAAGGTTCTTAATTATAAATCCTCACAATTCTAGAGGACGTAACTGCAGGAAAATTGGATGACTATGAGACATAGAAATGGGATTCGATTTTATCTGCCAGCACTCACCCCTCCTGCTTCAAACTCAGAGGGTCTATTTGTTTAAAAGGTAGAGGGAGGTCTCTGGCTCCTGAGCCAATGTTGTGCTGGAGGGGAGCAAGGAAAGTGCTTCTCATTCAAAGGTGAAAGTGCTGGGAAAGGTGCCAGTTAGACTTGATTAGCTTTGTAAGATTAATTAACACAGGTTCAGCGAATTGTGAAAAAGACAAATTAGCAAATTAGCAGATCAGGAAACCTATCTTCAGAACAGGAATTAGAGACTTGGGTGCCTTTATCGGAGCAAATTTGCTTTTCAAAGTGTAGTTTCTTTGTGTGTCAGAGGTGGCCAAGCAGCTACACTGACAGTCCTGGTGAGCAGTAGGGGGAATATTGCATTTTTCAGGCCTGGGCACTGGGAGCCCTTTCAGCCAAGGCTCACAGGCCCTTTCTCAGGGAGCTGTGGATGTTTTCTTGACCCAGCTGCCCCAGCTCTGGCCTTTGTGTCTCCTGGATGTGCTGGGGGTGTGATCTGGAGACAGGAATCCTCTGGCTCAGGACAGGGCAGATGAGCTGCATTTGTAAACAACCACTGTCTCACCCCCTGCTTTGCGAACGCCTCCGGTTTGGGGTTAGATTGGAATTTTTAAGGTGTTCTGACTGTGCTCCCAAGCAGAAGATATGGAATACAGGGCTCCTGGAGTAGGAGAGCTGGATAAGTGAAGTCCTAAACTTTATTTTCAGGTATAACCACAGGAAAAGCTGCAGATCACAATGCCCAGGTAGTGCTAAAAAGCCACTGTGTGTTAATCATAGCACAGTGTTTCTCAGCCTATGCCCCATCCAGACATGGACTTTATCCTGAAAACTCCAACCAAACAACCTTAAATAATATATCCTGATATCAAAACTTTTCATCACCTCCAGCATCACTGTGACTTCACCTGCAAACTTCAGTTATATTAAACCACTTCCATTTGTAGCTACAAAATGAACCTCAGGCCAGGCCAGCAAAAATAAGATTGTGTCTGACAACAGAGAGCTAAAATTCAGCCTCAGATAACTGAAGGATCATGAGCTGTAACTGTCTGTGTCTGGGATATGTAAATTTTACAGCCGATTTCCTGCGAAATCCTTCTCATTTCAGGTCCTTGAGGAAAATCACTGATAGATAAACTGAAGGGACTGAAGCAGAATGAGGCTGTGGACACATGCAGGAGCTGCTAGACATCAAATTTGTCTCATCCCAACAACAGCCAGTGAAAAATAGGTGATTAGTCTGGAGTCACTGGGTTGCTTTATCTCCCAATAGAGGAGGGAGTCCAGGAGATTTCATCCCTTCCAGCATCTGACCTGGGACAGACTTTCTGAAGCTTTGCCTTACAGAGGGGCAGCAGCAGATTGTGCCTTGGGGATTCTCCCAAAGCAGGATCCTCATCTCCTGGGACACACATCCCACCACAGTTCCCTTGTTATGGAACAGCATTTTATGATATAGTTAATAACTTTTTAGAGCTGTGCCAGCTTGACCCTAATTTCTACCACAGGCTCCATTTCCAGCCATTGCCTTTAGGAAACTGAGAGTAGAATTGTGCTTCCACAAAGGAACACCAGACCACTGGATTTTTATTTCCAGCTTCCACTCTCTCTCCTGAGACATGATCATAACCACATGGACACAACTAAAATCCATTAATCCACCTTCTAAAAACCTTTGGTATGAGCTTCATAATGTTATAAAAATGATAATGGCTACTCAGGAATATTTGAATATTGGAATCAGCAGAGGCCTTGATGTTCTTCAGGACTGTGGATGTGTCCATGCTGGTGAGAGGCTGGACTCTGAATCCAGAGTTTTAATGGTTTAAAGAGTTCCACATTTGCTATGCTGTCACATATTGAAACCAGGAGACACCAGTCAGTGAGACAAGTGAGTTTAAGCAGCAGCTTGAGACTCCTACTAGACATGCCAGGGATGTTTCACTCAGGCCTGGCAGCAGTTTGAGAACAGGCTCAGGTTGAGCCAAATTGCCATAGACACAACTTTGGCTCAACACAAGGCACCCCAATCCTACTGACAAAGGCAGAGAGTGTTTGCAGTGAGACAGAGCTCAGAACAGCCAGAACCCCCTGCTGCCCCAGCTGACCAGGATTTTCATGGGTGCCAGGGGGGTTCTCACACTGAGCTTGCTGTGCAAGGTGGACCAACAGCCCCAGTACTTGAGCAGCAGACAAAGGGTATTTCTGGAGGACAGGCTGAGCCCTGGTGAGCCCTAAACACTGAGATTGGCAGCACAAGTCAGATGGAGACATTTTTCAGTTGATAAATGACAGAGATAATTGAAAGTGCTGTGCAATACATCTGCATGTTTTCAACATACAGCACAATGCTTTACCCTTTATCATTTCATATTTAATGTTCCTAAACTTATTGTTTGGACATTTTCCTGCCTTTCCACACAAAATCCAGCCAGGCTGGACTGTTTGACCTGGCAGTGGAAGGGCCTGATGAGCATCACTGAGATTCTATCACCAGTGTCAGGCAGAAAAGAACCTTCTGCCTCCTTCTGACCAGCCCTGGAACACATGTGGAGAGTGTTCATTTGGAAACCAAGTGCCCTCAGAGTGTCAGCTAAGGGATAAAAGTGAAATTTAAGTCAGAAGGGATTTCATGACTGCATGAGCTCAGTTGTGCTGAGGGTCGTGATGAAGGCACCACCCCCCACTTAGATGTCAGATTGAGTGACCAGGACCTGTCTGTTAGAAAGGACCTTAAAGATC
>VYZS01082647.1:0-14730 GCA_013400695.1 Neodrepanis coruscans | reverse complement strand
TGTGCAAAAAATATGTCACATATATAATAATTTTTTCCTCTCTGGTCTACAAATTCTGAAACAATCATTCTAGGTCTTAGAAAAACAGAGGTCAGTGATATTAGACTGGATTAATTATGTACCAAACATCTTAAAAAGGATTTCTAAACATAAAATTTGGGTTTCATGCAGTTAATCATTCATGCAGTTGGTATAATCATAGTATAAATTTTCTTAATGGCAGTAAACTCAGCAACAATACTGATTAAGAAAGGAACTCACTAATAAGCTCAATAACTTCGCAGTAGCTAAACCCATTTGTAGAAAGGCTGGGGAGAAACAGAAGAAAAATCAGAATAGCATGTTTAAAAATCAATCCAGTAAAAATTAGTCTTTCTGAATTAAAATATCTTTATATGTATGATTCTGGCCAAGAAAATGACTTGTGGATTCAGCAAATAAGTTAAAAAAAAACCAAACCCAAAACCAAAAAAACTCTCTGAAATTAAGATAATAGCTAAATGATAATTTATCATTGCACTTGAAACAGGACTTTAGTCTTCATCTATTTAGACAAGAAGAATCATTCTTGTACTTGATTTCCAAACTGGGACAGACTTACTTTGAAAAAAAAAGATGCTTACTAAGATCTAGCTTCTACTATAACAACAGCACAGACATTAACCTTACCTTTCCCCAAACAAGCAGATGTTTCTGTATCTATTGCATACATAAATTTTTCCTTAGGTGGCACTTGTGAGAAAATATTTCAGCAGATGCCGGTCACCTCTTAATGTACAAATGAAAGGCTCCTGCACTTTGATATTCAAAGTGATCCAGTTGCCCATCTCTGACTGGCAGGAATTCCAGTGTGGTTAAAACAAGTCTTTCATGAAGTGTTGTTTAAGAAATCTGAGGTCTTGAGTACATAGGAAACAAATTGGGGATGTGGGGGGATGTGTGGAGGTGGCATTGGAGTTTTATTGACAACTGATGCAGATCATTATAAATGAAAAAGTTAATGCTTTTTACTTTTCACTTTCCCATCTAGTCTTCATGGTTTTGAAAGCACATATAAAGCTTGCAAACTGGACAATTTTTGTGTACTATATCAATTTACAATATATAGGTTCAGCTAATTTAACCATATTTTCCATTGTCATCCTTCTCTTTTGCTAATCTACAAAGAATGTTTTGCACTGTGAAATACCCATGTAACTACAATGTTTGTATTCATGTGGAGAAAATTCTAAGCACATGAAAGTAAAGCACATTCTTCATGACCTTTATGCTGCTTGAAGATTAAGAATACAATAGATTAAAAGAATCCAGGAATAAGTTGGTCTCTAGGGAGCAGTCCCAGTGTTTGTGTAAGTCTATTCTGCTTTAATATATGAGTCACAAATAAAGCCCTAATAGAAATGTCTGAAATATTTTTGAAACATATTAATTACATGGCCTCATCCCCTCTTTGGATTTTGCATTTCAGAAGTAGAGCTGATCAGAAGAGTATATGCCATGCATTAAAAAAAAAAAAATTGAAGTCCAGCTTCTGCACAGTAAGGCTGTTCAAGTTCTGTAGTTCTACAAAAGCTAAGAAAATGTTCCCAGAAAGACACTGTTTCCAAATAAATGTCTTCTCATAACAAATATTTGTCCCTTTTTGCAGTATTTATGCAGTTTGACTGCATCATTGTAGATGATCTCAAGACTCTAATAAATATTTGGGACTAGATTAAATAAATTCAGTGTAGATACATTGATTGGCAGGACCTGAAAAGCTGGACCCTTAACTGCTACTGTCAAGAAACCACAACCACTTTGTGACACGAAGCAAAAGCTGTTGTCAAAAAATTAGTTAAATTTAAAATTAAATGTTAACGTAAAACTTTTGATCTTGTTAAAATACAATGTTCAATGGTAGATATTTTAAAAATTCATCTGATAGGTGCCAGCTGAAAAGCATTAGAAGCAGCACTACCACAAAATCACAGGTGACACGGTTCAGACAGAATTCCTAATTTATGATCTTTTTGCTATCATACCAGCTTGAAAACTGTCTTTATTCTTTTGGCATTAAATAATATTTCAGAAACAAATAAGTGAAAGTAGAAATCTGCTTCTTTTTGATGGGTCACGAAACTTTGTTTTGCTCTATGTATCTCTGTTCTTACACAGCTTCAATAACAACAACCTAAGTTCAAGGTGTATTTGGCAAATGCTACCAAACTTCTAGTTTTCAGTAAGAATCCAAAAGCCCAGGGCGGAATGTAAATCTGTAATCAGTAGGATCTGACTCTCAAGCATGCCCTGTCATATCTGCTGCTTTCTGTAAAGTTAGATTATTTGTAATGACACAAATAAGCCTTCGAAAATATTTTGCTATGTATGACTGAAACCTGTAAATTAATTTCTGTGATATTGGGAAGATAAAATTTATCTGAAGTGATCAAGTGTGAAGAAAATATTTGCCCTGAAAGAAAATTCCCAGTTTGTTCATGCCTCTCTGGCCCTGTGAGAGTATTGTGAGATTGTTGTGCTTTCCTGTCTCACTTTTAAAACCTTTTGAATGATTTCAAGTCATCCTCCCTCAGAACTCAGGCAATGCTAAGACATCTAAGGTCCAAATGTTGTTATTCCTTGTGAAAGTTCAGAAATCAATTAGTTCATCTGATCACAAGATTGGGAACAGAACTCTCCATGGACACAGTAGTGATGTCTTCAACCTGACCCAAAAGCTTCTGTGATTATTAGACTCCATAGCCTGTTAACGTCAGTGGGCATAACTCAATCATGTCTCTCTGTGCCTGTCAGCGTCCTTTGACTCAGAATCTGCCTTTTGAATGTTCATGCATAAATTTAGTTTTTGTTCGGTGCTGCTTTGATGATTTCTGCATCAAGCTCCATTTTATGGTGTAGGTATCCCTATGTTAGCTAACACAAAGAGAGATTGCAAAACAGCCGTTGTGAAATGAAGGCAGTGTTATAATCAGATGTTGTTAGCAATAAAGGTTTAATTATACTCTAGTTCCATGCATGGTGCCAAACCCAAATAGCCTCTCATGCATACACTTGTATTGTGTGCCATATTTAATTGAATCCTTTGAAGAAATCTAGGATTCACATCCCAATGATTATAACCTCAGTCTCCTTAAGAGTGAAATCCTCAAATGCTGTGACCAGGAGGAAAGTTCAAAGCAGAACTGCTGTCAACTGTGCATGCTCCAGGAGCATCTGGTCTGCAATTCCCCAGCAGGATGTTGCTGAGAGCAACCTCAGCATGTCGGGGAGCATGATATGTACACCTTGGCAAATGTTTCCCTCCATCCATAGACAGTCCTGCAGGATCCTCACATTCCTGGCAAATATTACCGCTGGGAATGCAGTAACCCTGCTGTGAGCAAGCAGAAAAGATGTGCATGGCAGCATTACGCTTCTTACAGCATTCAACATGTATCTACTTTATTCTTCTTATATTCAAGAATAAAGATCCTGGTCTTGGACTGGTATTTTCCTCTAGTATCCTCAAGGAAATGCTAAAGGCAGAGCAAGTCAAGGACTTAGAGATCTGTATTTAATGCCTAAACAAAACATTTAAAGTGATATGTCAGAAGATCAAATCTGAGGAGCAAAAAAATTAGGTGGAATTAGTTCCAAATTTTACAAGGGAATTTGAAACAAGACAGAGGTCCTGAAATGGCTGCTTTCAGACTTGACCATGCCCACGGTTGCTGTGACCTGAACTGTTTTTTGGGCATCTTGACCTCAGCAGGGGAAAGCGTAAGCAGGTTTGATGGCCTTGTCTTCCGGCAGAAGTCAAGTACCTCCCTACTGCTTTGGGCAGGGATTTCCTTTGTTACTGGACATGCTTCAGCCTTGAATAGGTAATCATGTAATTTTCTAATAATTACAGCCAACTTGCATTTCACGGGAGTTAAGGGGCAGGGCTATTTGGTGCATTATTATGAGTTGAAATAAATATAACAAGCAAATCATATTAGATACAATTTTATTGAAAGATGACAGAAAGACACTCTTTAAAATTATTTTTAAGACACATATGCCCTTCTCATTAAAAAGCAAAAGATTTTGTTTCACATCTCCTTGTTCTGGAGAGGAAGAGGCAGAAGTTTCTTTTAGATAGTCTGGCTAAGCAGTCCGGTAGAATATTAGAGAAGGTTCTTTTGTGGAAGTAAGATTTCAGAAGTAAAAATAGTTTTGCTAAAGTCCATAGGGAATTTGAAAGTTGATGTTCAAAAAACTGCACCCACCACCCTCTTCTGAAGATGGTTTTTCCATTAAGATTCATAAACTGTCCTGGGAATTTAACTAGGAATTTTGCCTCTAATTCGAGAAGATAGGACCACATTTCAAGTAATTAACTCACTAAGCTCAGCAGAGGCCATTCGCATTCCTTTGTTGACGTGGTCGGTATGTTTACATCTAACGCAAGCATTTCTGACTTTTGTGCTTTCTGTTTTGCACATACACAAAAAAGTTAATGAGTGATCTGTGTGCAGCTTTTCCCATTGCTTTTGTGAAAAGCAAAACATTACTTTTCCTTCAGTCAGGTGTTTATTTCTCCCTAACATATTTATCAAGTTTGTTGCATGAACACTGAGTTAGCAGTACCGTTTGCTGTACAACACTGCAGTGTTCAGTGCAGTTGAGGATCCTGTAGCATCCATTAACTACAGTATCAGGAAGTTTACTAAAATATCAGGAAGACCTCAAGCCATTCTTAGGTGAGCTTTTCCAGGGTGGAGGGGACAATATAATGTTAGAAATGCACCTAACATCTGAAACTCAATTCTACAAATGGATAAAATGAGACATAGAAAGATTGGCTAATCGTTTGATCTTACATGCTAGTCCATCATTAGCTTGTGAAAAACTAATCAGGATCAGATGTGATACAGACTTACAAAGTCATTTGCAGTCTGGGAAAAATTAAGTTGGAATGATTGTTTTCCTCCCTTCACCTTTTGCAGAATTCAAGAACTTCAGGTAGGTAACAGGCAAGCAGTGAGAGAGAAGAAAATTACCATGAAGGCTAGAAGGATGTGTGTAGGGGAAGGACCACTCGGTACATGCTCTGCTTACTTTAGTGTGCTTTCCTCTGCATGCATAGATAGCCATTGCTAGACATCAGGTCCTAAATGCGCTTTCAATCTGATCTAGTACAGCAATTCCTATCTTATTCTCTCTAGGTAAGCAATGCTTAGACACAGATTTATTTTAATGCATCTTTATCTCAAAAGTGCTGTCAGGCAATTTCTAAGTGATTTGAATAATTCCTTTTCACATCCCTAGTAAGTGATGCCAGGGAGCATTTGCTGTTCAGCATTTGTGAAAGTGCTGATCTATAATCAGATTGTAATCTGTTCCTTTGCTGCCTGGAAAGAAAAAAAAGTTGCCATAAATTCATAGCTCTCTCATGAGGGTTGCAAAGATCAAGTGCTTTTTGTTTCCCCTTTTCACCCACAATAGTGCCCTTCACAAACTAGCTGCAGTAAGCAGTGGTACAACAAGTGAATTCTGCATTATATCTTCCGTCCCACAGCACAGCATTGTTTGGAAGCTTCCCAAGTAGTATTACACCACTGACTACATTCTTAGCCCAGTGGGTATCAGTAGCTCAGAAAATGGATTCCCTCCTTTGTTAGTTAGAGAACTTCTAATTTTTACCCAATCCCTTAAGCTCTGTTCCCTGTCCAGTTCCATCAGAGTCAGTAACAGAGATCCCTTATAGACAGCCAAATTTTATGTCAGAGGATAAAAACATTCTCAATAGGAACTTTATAATATTTTTATTGACTGTTAATGAAATGGCAGACACTAAATGTTGTTTACTTATTTAATGATCTCTTCTTCCTTCCTTCCCCCACACCCATTTTTGTCCTCAAACTCAATATATTTAGTCTTGCTATCTTTCAAGCAGAAAGACCAATATGAGTACATGGGCACATGGGCATCTATCATGAGTTTGCATATTAGTGACAGGTTATACGTTATAGTTGATATCATATCAGCGAAAACCATTGTTCAGAGTGGCAAAAGCACAATAAACCCTTCCTGTTCTCTAAAAAGGGCAACACGGCACAAAGTCCAGGGTACTAATTTTCAAGGTTAGGCACATACTTCAGTTTCAGAGTGTAAGACTGTTAAGACTTTAATCCTAGCTATCAGAGAAGATAATTTGGAATAATTAATGAAAATTTAATTGCGTAATTAAGCCGGCTACTACACAGATTAGGTATTACAGTCCTGACGTAAACCTCTCCTTGTCTAAGACCAAACAGCCTTTGGGCCTGATCCAAAGCACACTGAGGACAGCAGAAGTCTTCCCATTGACTTCAGTGGGCTTCCAACTAGGCTGTTTGCTGTTATCTATTTACAAGTAATTTTTATTGCATATTCTTGCATTTTTACAGTATCTGAACGGCTGCTAATTAACCACATAGGGGTATAATAGAGAACAATTACCAAAAAATAGTGGAACCACTGGTGTGGCTCGGAGCAGGAAGCCTGTGCTTGGTGCTGACAGCAGCTTTCCTGGGGCAAGGTGCCAGGCTCACTCCAGCAGGTCCAAATCCCTGTGAAAGGAGGGAGGATTGATGCCCTGCCCTGCTAGGACAGGCTGTCAAACCACTCAGGAAATGGCTTTCAGTCCTGGTCTCATTTACTGAGGGTTTCTATGAAGATGTTCATCTTTAACATCCAGCCCAGAGAATGGTCCTGAGAGGAAGTTGGGCTCACTGATTTCCTTTGCTTCCCAGAGCTGACACTTACACCCCACCTGTGCAAAATATAGTCTGGAAAAGGAAAGTGGGCTCATTAATATCCCAGCTTCCTTGCCTTTCCCTGCTCAGGGTGCCATAGAAATTGGCAGTGCTTTAGGTTTGTGCTGAGCATGGGGACTTGCAGTACCATGTGGACTTGGAGTACCATGCGGAGTAGGTCTGGGCTGGGTATGGTCTCTGCAGCCATGGGGCTGGGCATAGGGAGCATGGGCTGGTGCTGGTCCCAAGGGCACTCCAGCAGCTGCAAGCAAGGACCAGTGCCTGTGGCAGGACTTGGAAAAGGTGCAATGTGACATACCCCTGTGTGAAGTGCTTTCAGGTGCTTGTGGTGAGATGGAGAGACTTACAGGGGCTCCCTATGCTCCAAAATGTCAAATTGTTCCACAACACTCCAAATGAGTTGAGAGATAAGAAGTACCTTTTACAAACTGAAATATCACTTGACCCTTATTAGAAAACTGTAATTATGTGAATTTTGTAAACAAAGACATGGCATCTTTGGTGACTGAAGCAATTGCTTTGCAACTCAATATTGACAACATGAGTCTGTACAAGTACACTGCCATAAGCATCACATTTGGAGACTTTTTTGTACTTCTTTTGATTAGCCTTTATAGAACACTATAAAAATGTATTACAAAGCGATTACTTTCTGTCCTTGAAGATTTATTAATGTAGTTTGAAAAAGAAAATGGAAATGTAATAGCCAACACCATAGATATGAAACATTACGGAGTATTTTCTACTTCTAGGCAAAATGTTTTCATTGCTTCACTTTAGGATGCAGGAACAGATTTACAGGTCTCTCAGGAAGATGGGTTTGGATGATTGTACTTACCCAACATGCTGTTGACTGCTAACTTAAATGGTATTTCTTTGTCCCTGGGAAAGCACAGCTTCTACAGGAGACCTTTTTTTGGGATCATCTGAGCCTGCAGCAACATAGAGTTTTCTAGGGAGTAGAGAAAAGGTGAGACTCTGACCTTGTGATTGTTTGGATGAAACATAAAGTGATGATTCAGGGCTCTCTAAAAGGAGGTGTCCTGCCTACCAGTCAGCTATGACAAAGGAAAGCAGGTATTTAACTTGTCCCCTGTTGTCACCGTGTGGTTGTTTCAGCTAAAGGCTTCAAATCTGAAGACAAATTGTACTGAAAAGATGCATGTATGCATGAATTTCAGACTTCTTAGTACCACATAAGTCAAATATGTTACATTTTTGAAGAGTTGATATCTGAAAGAAAGAATGAAAACAATTCACTTTTGAACGATACTGTTTAATCTCAGGCAAGTTTCTCCCACAGGACAGCAGGTGCTCTGACCACATTTCTTACGTTGATAGTTTGCTGTCACAGTTTTTGGGATGTTCTTTGCAATTTTTTCTGACCAAGGTCTCATGCCCTGACACAGGCAGGCCAAGAAAACAGCTTTTCCAGGTCAGTATGGTGAGACCTGGCTCAAGAGCACGGATCCCAACTTCAGCCACAGAAGTATTCAGAGAGGCTGTGCTGAGCCTGTGCATGTAGCTCGCTACCTGTGGTGGTAGTTTTAATCAGCAGATCATAGCGCCTTCTTAACAGCTCGAAGATCTCACTGCCCCAAACCACTTTTCTTCTTATAATTGGAAAGAGAGGGCAGTACCATTCTTTTTAACATTTTAGAAACACTCAGTGGATAACGTATACATTTCTCTCCTGATAAAACCTAGATGACTCAAGGCATAGAAAATAAGATGTAGACTTTGCACTTCTAGCTTGCCAGCTGGAATCCAACCCACATGACTTGTTCTCATCAGCAGCTCTCAAAAGGTCTCTGCAGAGGCAGAGTGAGCTGAAGGCCATTTTCTATTTCCCATATGACTTATTCCAGTGCCAGGTTTTGCATTATCTGTTATCTTTCCAGGGGTGGCAACAAGGCCTAAATGCCTCATTAGGCATATGCATCCTAATAATAGGCCAGGGATGAGTTATGCTTAGGGAAAAATATATATGGGAAAATTTGTCCCACTCTGCACTATATTCACTCTGACTAGGTCAGGCTGTTGCATGGATGACTAAGAATAGCAGTGGCACACAGTCAGTGAGAGTGATGACTCAGAAAGTGATTTTTAAGCTGAAAAAAATCCTTAGTGTTATCACTGAGGATTATAGACGCACAAGGAAGATAGCATTAAAATTTGGCCTTTCGGTTGTTCTTTTAATTATTTGTCAACTTACACATTTCTTCATGATCATCTACCATGTATTTATTTTTAGAAGCAAGTTCAGTGTCCTCTTGCCCTTGTCAATCATTCAACATCAAAAGGCATTGGACAAGACAATAAAGTTATGCATTAGCATTTGTTTATAGGTTACTCATGTGGTTTAAAACTTTCAAGAATATATAAACAAAATACTACCTCTTTCTCTCCCATCTAACTACCTTTTCTACATTACAAGTATTTTGTTTGCTGCTGTTGCAACTGGCAGGATGAAAAATGGATAGTACATTGCAAGAAATCAAATATTCTTGCAAGTCCCAGGTACCTTCAGAGTGGAAGCTGAAAACCAAATGTTTTAGATGTCAGTTGATGGTCAGGGTCTTGGACCATCTACCTGTCTGACTATAGGTAGTAAATGGGGGATACTGGGTTATAAACTTTCTTAGAGTACTAAAATTTCTCCCATTGCGCAGCAGCATGACGGGTTTTCTGCATGGTAATGAGTCATGTCATTAATGTTGGAAAGCACTGATTTTCAATGAATATAGATTTCTCTAATCAGCTACCAAAACAAATTCAATAAAACCATGCTGTAATACAGTTTATCAACTTCAAAGGCTTTGTTAGTCATGTTCAGCTAACTGCATCTTCCCCCAGGCTGTTTTAAAATAAAAGAATAAGTATGATCAACAGAGGTCCCTGGTTTAGGATGCATGTGACTTCTATCATAAACCTTAATCCTTGACACTGAAGCATTCACATGATTATTTATTACATATTTAAAATACCAAGAAAAGTACATGACTTTGTAATCACTGATTTACTATTTTTCTTTCATGTACAAATTCAAAAACAGCACTTTATATGTTCGGCTGCTTTGCCTGATCTTCTGGGACTTTGTTTTCTGCTGTATAGGAAATGAATTGTATAATCTGGGATTTATTTTCTGAAAAGTGTTTTTTTCCTGTTTCACCCAATACCCATCCTTCAAGCGTATATTAAACTGGAGAATACAAACTAGCTCAGAGCTCTCCTAGACAACTAGCCATAAAATAATAAATATATGGAGACACAATATTTAACATGCTGGTCTGCATTATCACATGAATCACATTGAGGTTTTTCAACAGACCCAAGTACTTGAAGGGGCAGTAGAGAAAATGAAGGGAGGAGCCAGTGGCTGCCACACAATGAAGGGGCAATGACGCTGCACACCCAGGAGGTCCTGCAGACAGACTTGCTAGATGCAGATGCCATCTCCCTGGGCACCTGGGTGTCATGGTTTTACCACTAGGAAATGTGGAACTGACAAGAGAAGTCCGAGAGAAGCCACACACACCCAAAAAGAAAACACACAAGTAACACAGTTTATTTCACACANGGGGCCAGCTTTTCTCCAATTGGTTGATTAGCACCCGGGCTCCACCCCCCACGCCCCGATCGCTCACGGGAGCACTGGGCCGGACCGGAAACAACGGAAGCGCTGGGACGGGCAGGCAATGGCAGCGCCCACTTGGGACCGCCACGTGCGCATGCGGCGAGAGCTGCCACCGCTCCCGCCGCCATCACCTGCGCCACCGGTGCTGCGCGGAGCCACAGGGGCTGTGGCGGTGCCGAGTCCCGACCAAGGACGGTCACACCGCCCCGTGGGCGGGCACCGGGAGGGGTGGAGGGGAGGCAGGGATCCGCTGCTCCCGCCGGACGAGCATGGCTCCGCTGCCCGCCCGGCGGGCACCGGGAGGGGCGGAGGGGAGGTGGGGATCCGCCGCTCCTGCCGGACGAGCGTGGCTCTGCCGCCTGCCCGCGCCGCGCCCAGGAACACGGCACATTCATCCAGGCGGCTCAGCAGATCCGCGCTGCCGGGGGAGAGGGGCCTCTGCACGCCACATGTCCTGCGCCCCACCCGTCCTGTCCCATCCCCCATCCCCCCCACCAATGGGGAAAAAACGGCTTTATCTTTCTAACCCACGACACTGGGGAAAGAGAATTGCACACAAACAAAACATCTGTAAATGTAGGTTGCCTCGCAATACGGACCAAGTTCCTCTGCTAATAGGTGAGGAAAATGTAGTCTCAAAACAGTGTTTTTAGGGTGAGCATATCTATGTCCATTCTCACCTGATTCTGAACTGAGATCTTTATCCCAAACAGGTATAAGGAATAGTGATACAGGCATACCTGTTGGACACCTGACTGCAAATTCTTGTCTTTTGGTGAAAAACACCTCAGTGCTGTTCAGTCTTGTTGCCCCTGGAGAGTTTGAGAACAAGTACTGTGTGTACAGTATGCTCAAAAAAACATGTGAACTGACCTTGATCGTGGTTTTTAAAATGTTCTTCTACATCCAAAAGCTATTATTGATTTCTATGATTTAATCTAATTCTTTCCTTTCCCAAACTGTTGCGTTTCAGTTAGACTTTGTGAATCTAAATCACATATTGCCAGACATTTCAAATATGCTCTCAATGCATACTGTTCAAGCTGCACAAACACATACAGTAAACAGAGAAACAGAGAAAGGACAGTTCCCTCAGGTTTGTCACACTGGTCGATCTTTCAAAACACACTGTGGAGAAGACTTGACTAGAAACAATAGACAAAATATTAACTCTAGTTATACCAACCCACAACCCTCTAGTTATATATATGTAAAAGTAAGTTTTACCTAGTTTTTGTGTTCATGGAGTCAATCAGCTTTCTTTGCACATATTTTTTAAATTCAATTTAATGATGCTTATTACTTTGCTCCTCTGTTCTTAAAACTGCCTCTCCCAGAGCAGTATTAATATCTGAGAGCTTCATTTCACAAAAAAACCCAAACCCCCAACAGCAAAATGACCAGTAATATATTAGAAGAGAAAGCTCAAAAATATGATCGCTGGCAATGTAAGGACTACAAGATCTATGAAAAGACTGTGAAGTACTGTGGGTTTTGGACAATAATAGTGTTCTACATGTTTAAGGATGTTGACAATGAAATCATAAGGCCTAGTTAAGCAATTCTGAGAGTTGAGATTTCTGTGCAATAACATGCAACATGTGTTAGATCTGGACTTTATTAAATCTTCCTTCCACTAAGGTGGCATCATGTTTGTACTTAACCTCTTCTGCCTCTGTACTACATAAAAGGCAACTGACTGTGTTAAAACATCCGGCCGGAGAACAATATTCCAGTTTCCTCCAACAACATGTTGTCTCAGAAGTCTTTTAAAATAGTTTATAAAACTTCCAATAGACACAGAAAAATAATAAGTTGATAACTTAAGAAAATCATCAAAAGCAAACTAGGAAATGAAACTTTTAGAAAAAAAAAGGGTATGAATGAAGACTGCTTATGCATTTTTTCATGTGGAGATGATGAAAATATTTTGTAGTTGGATAAGGTGGAGCTATGCGGGAACTCTGTCAAGTTACCACTGCTGCTGCTTGCTTTTAGGGATATCAAGTGGCTACTTTATGTCCAACAGTTGATACATATTGTCTTCATTTCTTCCACAAGTGACAAAAGATGGTTGTCAGAAAATTCATGGATGATTAAATTCTGATACAAGAGAATTTTACCCTCATCACATCCTAAATACAGTTGAATGGTCTGTATCTATTGATTTTTGCAATAAATATTTTGTGCAAAGTATCCCTCTTGCTCCTGTGCTGATATGGCAGCATTCAAGACATTTCAATATCAGATCACCATGGTCAAGTGACCAGTAAATAACGCAGGTGGGACGTCTTACCTGAGACTTATTGAAGCAAAGTCTGGATTTTACACTGGATAGTCTAGATAAAAGGGATACAATCCAGAGGGACCTGGACAGGCTTCAGGAGTGGGTTCATATTAAACTCATGAGATTCAACAAAGCCAAGTGTAAGGAGCTACCTGTGGATTGGAGTAACCCCTGGCATCAATAGAGGCTGAGGAATGAACAAATTGAGAGCAGTCCTGCCTAGTGGATGAGAGGCTGGATATGAGCCAGCAATGTTCATTGAAAGCAGAGTGGACAGCAGGGTGAGGGAGGGGATTCTGCCCCTCTATTCTGCTCTGCTGAGATCCCACCTGGAGTACTGCATCCAGCTCTGGAGTAGTGATGAGCACATAGAGATGTTGGACAGGTTGCCCAGAGAAGTTGTGGATGCCCATTCCTGGAAGTGTTCAAGGCCAGGTTGGAAGGGCCTTTGAGCAAACGTGCTCTACTGGAAAGCGTCCCTGACTGAGGCAGTGGAGTGAAACGATGATATTTGAAGGCCCTTCCAAACCAAACTGTTCTGTGATTCTATGATGCTAGTCTTTGCAAGACAAAATCTACTTTTAAAAAAAAATTTGAAGTCTCTTGTCCTTTATAACACAGATATCTGAGTTGTTACCTCTGTAATTAGCTGTTCTGCCTCACATAAGCATTCATACATATTGAAATATGTACTGTAGTGCCTTCTGCTATCAGTAGTGTCATGGAACAGAAAATGCACTTTTTACGAGTGTTGGTTTTATATTTATCAAAGAATTTTGGACTTTTCAATTACTAGTAAATTTCTTTCATTCTTCTGCTGAGCTTTATGTTTAAGCCTGCCATAATCCAGAGTTTGTGACCTCTCTGATTTGATTCAAAGCTGCTTTCTTCCAGGAAAATTTGGTAATAAGGAATTACCTTATTTGACCTATTCCTTCACAATTTAACAGGATTTTTTTATATATCCATGTGTATGAGCTACCCCATTAGGAAACCCACACTCTCAAAAATGAAGGTAAATCTATATACACAGGAAGCCATCCCAGCTGTTGGATCATATTTTTAACTGCTACCTGAGAGCTATGTGGGAAAATATACAAAAAGTTATAATATAAACCACCAAGCTCTATCCGAGTGAAATCCCTGAAGTACTTAGACCAAGAATTTCCTTAGGCCCAAATTTGTCATCCACAGAAACTTCAGACAAGGAATAACCTACAGCCAGTAAGACAGTGCAAAAGCAAGCGAAAGGGCTTTGTTACATTACCTGGACAGAGGAGAGACTCTGGCATGAAACTTTAAAGTGAAGTGTGTTGTAAAGTGTAAAACCACTGCTGAACATGAGTGGGATCTTTGCAAGAATTCTCTTCTGTCTTTACTTGTTTAATAAGAATATTTTTTAATGACTGAGTAATGATTTTTTCTTCTGAGTGTTTTCAGTCTAAAGAAACTTTCTAACTTTCTAAATGTGGCTGTACTTCTCATTATTATTATTCTCTTTCTGATTCGGCAAGATTCACAGGACAAAAACAGTATGATGTATTTCGCCAGTTTTTATACAGAAACTTTTAATGTTAAAAAAATATTTTTATTTAGCATTTATAAATATCTTTTATTTCCTGCTATAAACATTGCTTGGAGTTACTCTTCCACTATTTATCCATCTTGGGTTTCATGCTTAATGTTTGTCCTAGTTACAGGGGACCAGTTTATCACTACGCAGGTATAACCTAAACTGTGTATTTTAAACCCTCTATGTCATTTCTGATGGACAGTTAATGATAAATCATTTGTCGCGGCTGCCCAAGGCACACCTGACACCTCAGGCCACAAGAGATAAGGATAGAGACAATTTCTGTGAGGCAAGGGAGTGTTTCTTTTAACACTAATGCTCCTCCAAGGAGGCACGTTCACACCCAGCTGGAGAGGTCGTCTCTGCTAATGGGGCAATAATGGACACAGCTACGCTGGCATAACAGGCAGTTGCAACAACCTATACCGTCAAAGATTCCAAAAATATCCCA